>JAJEJO010000911.1:226215-260623 GCA_020662805.1 Glaucomys volans
TAAAAAAATAAAATAAAATAAAATAAAATAAAAAAGGGCTGGGGATGTACCTCAGTAGTAGGTTACTCAGTAACCCTGGGTTCAATTCCCAGTTAAAAAAAAGAACAAACAATAATAGTGATTTGCGGTACAGGGGATTGAACCCAGGGGTGTTCTACCACTGAGTTATATCCCCAGTTCTTTTAATTTAATTTAATTTAATTTAATTTAATTTAATTTAATTTGGTATTGGGGATTGAACTCAGGGGTACTCAACCACTAAGCCACATCCCCAGCTTTATTTTGTATTTTACTTAGAGACAGGGTCTCACTGAGTTGCTTGGCACCTCGCTTTTGCTGAGGCTGGCTCTGAACTCAGCCTCCAGAGCTGCTTGGGATTACAGGCATGGGCCATAGTGCCCTGCCCCAGCCCTTTTTTCATTTTTTATTTTAAGACAGGGTCTTGCTACATTGCCATGGCTGTCCTTGTAGTCTTCCTGCATCAGCCTCCCCAGTTGCTGGGATTACAAGCGTGCCACTACTCCTGGCCATGTTCAACTTTTTATAAGGACATATGTTGGGGTTTAATACTGCTCAGTACCTAGGAAGATTTGTCGGTCCTGGTGGTGAGATAGGGAATAGGATTCATGGATATCCTACTATGGATAGGGAATAGAGAAACTGGCCTTTTCCCTCATCTCCAATCTTCAGATTGGGATCAAAGTAGAAAGACTTTGGTTGTGAAGTAAAGATATGTGTTCATAAAACCCCTGAAGGAATTTGCAAGTGCAGCTGGCATGTAATCTATCCTGTAGATAAATCCCCCCTTCTTGTAGATGCAGTGTGCCCTCCATACTATTGGGGCTACTGCCAGAGGTGCATGTGAGTAATAAAATGCCCAAACCATTCTCTATTGAGTCCTCCAAATTCTTTGGGATCAATAAACAATATACTGAGCTTTTTGCAGCCCTGGGAATAAGCAACATATATTCTCTTAGGTAAATACTTTACAGAATTGCTAGGTCATATGGTAACACTATTGTCTAAGTCCACTTGCACTGTTATAACAAAATATCCAGGGCTGGGTAATTTACAAATGACAAAAATTTATTCCTGACAGTTCTGGATGCTGGGAAGTCCAAGATCAAGACACTCTCAGGTTTGGTGTCCACTTGAAGGCCTGTTTCTCAAAGATGGTGCCCTCTAATGTATCCTCTCATGGCAGAAAGGAGGGAGGAGCCAGAAGGGTTTAGCTAGTTCCTTGCAGCCTTTTTCATGAAGTCACTAGTTCCATTCATGAGGGCTCCCCTGCCTCCCCTCTCCCGCCACACACACCCAGGGCCAAACCCAGGGGAACTCTACTACTCAGTTACATCCTCAACCCCTGCTCCTTTTCTTTATAGTAGGGATTGAACCAGAGGTACTTCACTAAGCTATATTCCCCAGTGTTTTCATTTCTGAGACAGTCTTAAAAAGTCGTTGAGGCTGGCTTTGAACTTGATTCTCTTGCCTCAGCCTCCTGAATCACTGGGATTATAGGTATGTGCTACCATGCCTAACTCCCCATTCCTTTTCATTTTTTATGTTGATGCAGGGCCTCACTAATTTGCCTAGGCAATCCTTGAACTTATACTCCTGCTTCAGCGTTATGAGTACATGTGATGGGCATGGGCAACCATCCCCAAATCTAAATTTTGATATAAAAATAATTCATTTTATTAATCTGGGCATGGTGGCACATGCCTGTAATTTCAGCTACTTGGGAGGCTGAGGCAGAAGGATGGAATTTGGGGTCAGCATCAGCAACTTGGAGAAAAACCATCAAAATGGAATGAAAATGGCTGGGGTGTGTGGCTTAGTGGTATAGTACCCCTGGGTTCAATCCCCAGTATGCCAAAAAAAAAAAAATCTTTTTTTTTTAAACTTTATTCATTCATTTATTAGTACCAGGAATTTCACTAAGGGGTGCTTACCAACTGAACCACATCCCCAGTCCTTTTTATTTATTGAGACAGGGTCTTGCTAAGTTGCTTAGGACCTCATTAAATTGCTGAGATGGGTCTCAAAACTTGTGATCCTCCTGCCTCAGCCTCCTGAGTTGCTCGGATTATAGGCATATGCCATCACATCTGGCTAACATCTTATTTTTAGAAGCTATATTTTCAAAACAAATCATTCATTTAGTGAGAAAAGTGACAATATTTTACTTTTTTGTAATGTCTGCTTAATAGAAGACAACTAGATTATCATCTGTTGAGATATCACAAGTCATACTGCTGCTAGAAAACTCCACTGTATACTTGTGAGAGAATGAGAACAACAACAAAAGGACAAATAATATCTTGATATTGTTACAAAGATAGTTTTAACCTTGCAGATCCCTTAAGACAGGAGTTTAGGGACCTGGAATGCTATACTTTGAGAATCAACCACTGCTCTGTTCAGTGTTCCCACAATAACCTGATGAGACTCTATTATTTGTTCTTTCCACACCTTATTAGAATTATCTGTTGTCTGTCTCTTTTAAAGTTCCTTAAAGTCCATGAGCCTTCTTCAACTTTGCATCCCCAATGCCTCACATAGCATAAAACACATATTCTCTAAATAAATGTTCCATTAATAAATGGTAAATATAGGAAAACATCCACGAACTCTAATATTAAGGATATATGTGAATGAAGTAGATTTGCCCATGGCAAATTCTTTAACTAATAGAAATGTATGAAAGAAAAGTCTTATGATAAATTGATAGCAATGCCAGAAGTAGACAGAATAAAGAATATATTCAGATCTGGTAAGACTACATTAGATCGGACATTTTCAAAGTTAAGCCCTGAGGGGACAAGGGAAGCAGATCCTAAAGATCATCTTAAACTATAAACACCCACTGCTATGTCTTCTGACTAAATAAAAAGTATACACCTCTGTCAGGAGATAATTACACTACTGTTTTTAAAAAGGTGGGGGAGGGTAAGTAGTGTCAAGGTAAAGAGAATGCTGCTTACTGATGACTTAGACCAAGAATACAAACAAGTATCCTCAGTTTATCAAATTCGTGTGTATTTGAAATTTCATCAAATAATTTTTTAAATGAAGATGGGGGTGTAGCTCAGTGGCAGAGCACTTGCCTGGCATACATGAGGCCCTAGGTTTGATCCCCACCACTGAGCATACACACATACAAAAAGTTCCTGTCTTTAAAATTGCATTTGCCTTCAAATCAATGCCTCCTTACATTTCTGTAAATAAGCCCCACCTTCACAACCCAACTAAACACTGACTTCACTGAAGACAGGACACATTTGTCTCTCTTGCTTAATATACCTAGAGTAGTATTCTGATGCTCATATCTAGATTTGATCATTAATTAGACAGCTGAAGAAGCATTTGTGACAATGAAAATAAATCCTTTTGTAGTAAAAGACTTCAGTAAGACTAGGTTATGGTGTCACAATAAGAGGATGAGAAGATTCTCGGGTGTGGAGGGAATATTCTATGCTGAGCTCCTTCAGCTCTACAGCTCTAGGGAGGCTACTGCAGCCTTTATACATTGGAGCTAATGGTCTCCTTCTGTGGGCCTCCATTCTCAACTGTAAATGAAGCTGTAAAATGCAGAGGTTCTGTGTCATGATATTCAGAAAGTCTCTGCAGTTTGTGTGCCAAGGAAAGCCCCTAACTCTTAGCAGAAAAATATATGACATTCCAAAGGTCTGAATTTTGACCACAGTTCACATCTTATAGGCAAAGCATTCAAGTATTGCCAGTTGTGCTGATACATGCCTGTAACCCCATTAACTTGGGAATCTGAGGCAGGAGGATCACAAGTTCAAGACCAGCCTCAGAATTTAGCAAGACCCTGTCTCAAAATAAAAAATAAAAAGATGGTTGGCAATGTTGTTCGTTGGTAAAGCATCCCTGGGTTCAATCCCTAATTTAAAAAAAAAAAAAAAAAGGTATTCAATTGTCGTTAGTTGTAAACAAGATAATATTGTTAATACATTTTCTTTTTTCAGGTGGGGGGTAACTGGAGATTGAACTCAGCGGCACTCAACCACTCAGCCTTATTTTGTATTTTATGTAGAGACAGGGTCTCGCTGAGTTGCTTAGTGCCTCAATTTGCTGAGGCTGGCTTTGAATTTGCAATCCTCCTGCCTCAGCCTCCAAAGCCGCTGGGGTTACAGGCATGCACCACCACGTCCAGCTCCCAAAAAATAAAGTAACTTGACAAATTTCTTGATCTCACATAGGGAATAAGCTATTGTAAATATTTTAGAATGTAACAGTGATTAAAATAATTTTCTCAGCTTCTATCATATATTGTAAAAGTCAGTCATCTAAACTTAGTAGTTAAGAACATGACATTTTTCACTGTCACCACAACTTGTAAATACGGCACAATGCAAAGACATTCACTTTAACATACTCTCAGAACAAGGCTCACACAACCACAAACAATGTCATGAACAAAAATCCTAATTCAAGTCTGGCTTTCAGGATCCTTCCCTTACTAGCCCAGTTCACACTGACTTAGATATCCTCATAATTTTGTTGTTCTTAATGATTAAGCATTATATGTTGCCTCTAGGGCTGATTTCTTATAATGTACATCTTATCCCCTCAATCAAATTGAGGGCTAGGAAAAGATGGATTTATTTTCTACATATGACATATGGTTTTTGCGATCTGAAGTTAACAGAGCTTCTTATTCATCCCTCAAGAAGTTCCAAAATTTCATTTTACTATTTATTTTTCTAACTATGAAAGTTATGACTGCCATCTATATCCTATCTGAAAAATTAAAGAAGAGAAAAAAAGCAAAAATATATTACTTGTTGACAATAATGAAAATCTCAGTTCAAAGAAACTCAAAGCCAGATTTGGTGGACCATGCCTTGTAATCCCAGTGATTCAGGAAGCTGAGGGAGGCAGCCAGCCTGGGCAACATAGTGAGACCCTATCTCATAAGAAATAAAAAAAACTGGAAATGCAGCTCAGTGATACAGCACCCCTGAATTCAATCTTCAATTAAAAATAAATTTAAAAAATTTAAAAACAAAAGGAAGAAACAAAAATTATCTCTGATGTAAAACATAAAAACTATAAAATATTTAGGAGAAAAATTTTCTGTTAAACTTATCATTGGCATCTATGTCCTATCCAAGAAATTAAAGGGAGTTTTTAAAAAGCCAAAATATACTACTTATTGACAATAATAAAATCTTTTTTTTTTTTTTTTTTTTTTTTGGGGTACAAGGGATTGAAATCAGGGAAATTAAACCACTGGGCCCAAATTTTAGCCCTTTTTTTTTTTTTTTTTTTTTTTTTTAGAGAAAAAGTCTCACTGAGTTGCTTAACACCTTGCCATTGCTGAGGCCAGCTTTGAACTTGTGATCCTCCTGCCTCAGCTCCCAAGATGCTGGAATTACAGGTGATGCCACTGCAACCAGCTAATAGTAAAAATCTTGGCTAAAAGAAACTCAAAATTTCTGATGTAAAACATAAAGCCATAAAACATCTAGAAGAAAATCTAGGTCACCCTGTATTTGGTTATGAGCTTTCAGACACCATCAAAAATCATGATCCAGCTGGGCGCGGTGGCGCACGCCTGTAAACCCAGCACTTGGGAGGCTGAGTCAGGAGGATCGAGAGTTCAAAGCCAGCCTCAGCAACTTAGTGAGGCCCTAAGCAACTCAGTGAGACCCTGTCTCTAAAATAAAATACAAAATAGGGCTGGGATATGGCTCAGTGGCCGAGTGCCCTTGAGTTCAATCCCTGGTTCCAAAAAAAAAAAAAAAAAATCATGATCCATGGGGGGAAAAAATAGGTAAGATGGACTATATTAGAATTTAAAACTTTGTCTGCCTTTAGATTCTCAAAGGCTTTCATTTGGTAATTTATAAACAAATCTTAACTTCCTAGAGAATTACTGTTTAGTTCAATATTGTTCTCTTTATTAAAAAAAACTGCAGTTTGGGGCTGGGAATGTAACTCAGTTGGTAGAGTGCCTGCCTCACATGCACAAGGCCCTGTGTTCAATCCCCAGCACCACCAAAAAAACAAACAAAACTACAGTTTGTTCTGGGAGTATGGCTCATTGGTAGAAGGCTTGCCTAGCATACACAGGCCCCTAGGTTCAACATCCAGCAACAAAAATAAACAAAAGCAAAAAAAATTTTTTTAATTACATATTTAGGAAGTACTTAACTCACTCATATGCTAATAATTATTCTTTTCTTTGCAGTTTAACACTTGCCTTTTCTGACTAGGCTTTATATTACTATTTTTTTTTACTCTATTTTTATTTTTACAGAATGCATTTTGATTTATCACACAAATGGGGTACAACTTTTCATTTCTATGGTTGTACTCACTGTAGATTCACACCATTCATGTACTCATACATGTACTTAGGGTAATGTTATTTGTATTTTTCCACTATCTTCCCCCACCCATTTCCCTCTACACAATCCAAAGTTCCTCCATTCTTCCCTTACCCCCCCCCATTATGTATCAATATTTACTTATCAGAGAAAACATTCAGTCTTTAGTTTTTTGGGATTGGCTTATTTCACTTAGCATGATATTCTCCAACTCCATCCATTTACCTGCAAATGCCATAATTTTATTCTTCTTTATGGCTGAACAATATTCCATTGTGTATATATACCACGGTTTCTTTATCCATTATCTATTGAAGGGCATCTAGGTTGGCTCCACAATCTAGCTATTATGAATTGAGCTGCTATAAACATTGATGTGGCTGTGTTACTGTAATATGCCAATTTTAAGTCCTTTGGGTATAACTGGGTCAAATGGCAGGTCCATTCCAAGTTTTCTGAGGACTCTCCATACTGCTTTCCAGAGTGGCTGCACCAATTACTTTAATATACATGTAGGAATTGTTTTTTTCTATTTGTCAGCTGAATGCTAAAGATGCCAGTTTTGACAGCCGGGCGTGGTGGCGCATGCCTGTAATCCCAGCACTTGGGAGGCTGAGGCAGGAGGATCACGAGTTCAAAGCCAGCCTCAGCAACTGAGCGAGACCCTAAGCAACTCAGTGAGACCCTGTCTCTAATAAAATACAAAATAGGGCTGGGGATGTGGCTCAGTGGTGGAGTGCCCCTGGGTTCAATCCCCAGCACAAAAATGTATATAAAAAAAAAAAAAAAAAAAAAATGCCAGTTTTGCTTTTTGCTAGCCTTTAAAAGTTTATCACACTGTTTTGCAACCATGATAATAACAATTGATTCAAGTAAAAGAAGTAAAACATAAATCAATATCTGGGCTCAGTGGCACATGCCTGTAATCCCAGCTAACTGGGAGGCTAAGGTAGAAGAATCACAAGTTCAAGGATCTGTCTTAAAACAAAGGAATGTACTCGGTGAAAAAGTACCTCTGGGTGCAATCACCAGTGCTGGGGTGAGCGGGGATAAATCAATAGGTGGTAAAATCGGTGAAAAGTTCAAAAAGGTCTTCCCACAAAAGCGTAATATGTATTAATCACCAAAGCATAAACTAATAACTTTGAGGGGAGAAATTGGGCCAACATCACCTTAAGTGATCAAAGTGGCCAGTAATAAAATGACATACCATCATGTGTATGCTGAGGGGCATTCAGCATTACTTCTGTGGTGTTCCTGCTGAAAATGCATAACCTGGATCAAATCATGACAAATACACAAACACATATTGAGGGACATCCTATTACATAAATTAACCTGTACTCTCCAAATACATCACAGTTATTTAAGACAAAGAAAGACAAACAGGACTGGGGATGTAGCTCAGTGGTGGAGCACTTGACACTGCTTCAAATTTAAAGGAAATCATAGAAACCTGACACCATATATACAATGTGATGCTGAACTGGTGGTGGTATCAAGAATATTAGTGACACATCTGGTAAAAAGAGAATATAGACTATTGTTGTGAGGTGTGTTTTGCCATGTTATGATTCTCAGAAGTCTAATTGGTAGTTTGGTTATGATTGATTTGACTATGTTTTGACAGCATTAACTCCATTTTGAGTTTTTTTTTTTTTATAACATAAGTTATGACTGAGCCAAGGGGCTGGCTGAGAGTCCCCTAGACAACTGACTGGCAGCTACATTGGCAACTATGCACTGATACACAAATTTGATAGCTGGTGTTCAGGACTTTTCCCTCTCAACTTAATATCTAGAATCTAAGAAAATATACTTTATGGGACTACAAATGACAGTGCTTTCAGACTACAATTTGAGACACATCTCGGTGAGTATTCACTCCCCACTTGGCTCATTCTATACATTCTTTATCCTATGCATGTCTCTCCCTCCCTCCTCTCAGGCTATATGGCCTCCTTGTGGTCATTCCAAAATGCCAGGCTGCCTCCCAAATGTGTAGCCCTTCACCTATGCTAGGAGTTCTTAGCCATGTTAGGCCCATTGCTCCCTTTTTAAAATAATATTTCCTAACATCCCCTTAACCATTTGGAATAAAATTCATAGTTAATATAAACTAAACTAACTTTAAATAATTACACATACATATATGTAGAGTTCTAACTCTAATAAAAAAGGACAAATAAAAGGAACATCAATTTATTACAAAATAATATATATGCTAATGGTAAATGTTCCAGTACAACTACATTAGAAGTAATAAAATGATAATCAATGTTTGCACCAATACTTTGTTTCTAAATGTGACAGCTACATAGATCAACAGATATATATATATAGGTCATCATGGTGATTAAGTAACACTACCAGCATATGCCACTGGTGACATAAAATTTTAGAAAGATAACTCTTGGTAAAGTTCTAAACAAACTTTGCAAAGCATGATCGCATAATTTTCCTTACATTTAGTAAGCAGTTACATTCTTAGAAAACTGATTATCTATTAAAAACTATGCCCCAAAGTATTTTGTTCATACATAAAATCAAGTTAAGTCTGAGGTCAATGGCTCTCAACCTATACTACACATTGAGTTAATTCCTCTGGGAGCAGCCTCATCATCTTATTGTTGTTGTTTTGTGGTACTGGGGATTGAACCCAACAACACTTCAGTGGGCTAAAGCCCCAGCCTCTTTTATTTTTATTTTGAGACAGGGTCTCAACAAGTTGCTGAGGCTGGCTGCAAACTTGGAATTCTCCCACCTCAGCCTTCTGAGTACCTGGGATTACAGGTATGTGCCACCATGCCTACCTTCTCAGCATCTTTTTAAAGCTCTCATAATTATTCTAATGTGCAGCCAGACTTGAGATCTACTGTTAAAGGCTGAGATAAGCAAACAGGTATTCATCTACATGAAATGAGAATGGAAGGTCCTGCAGGACATACACCAAGTTGCTAGAGTTTGGATTTGAACATCACACAAAGGGCCCATGTGTTGAAGACTCAGTCACCAGTCAGTGGCTCTACAGGAAGGTGGTAGATCTTTTAGAAGGTGGTGCCTGTTACCAAAAAGTTGATTCATTTAGAGTATGCCCTTGAAGGGAATATTGGAAATCTAGCCCCTCCTCTTTCTCTTTTTAAGCTTCCTGTCCATCATGAGGTAAGCACTTCCTCTGCCACACACTCCTAGCACACTCCTAACACAATGTGCTCTTACAGGCCCAAAGCAATAGGGTCAATGGGTCACAGACAGAAACTCCCAAAACTGTGAACTAAAATAAACCTTTGCTACATAAAAGTTGATTTTCTCAGGTATTTTGCACAGTAATAAATGACTAACATACAGGTAGTTTAACTCAGTATCAAGACTAACACACAAGTCTTTGCTTTGCAGTACTGTCCTTCACCTTACTAAGGGTAACAAAACTGTACTCTGCACATTAAACGCTATTACATTACCCAATCATTATGACAACCAAAACTGCCCCACCTCTTATTTCTGAAATGACCCCCAAAAGTCTGTCCCCCAACCCCAGATGAGAACCACTGATCTTGCTCATTCATCGTTCACAACTCAATTCAAACATCACCTCCTCTAGGAAACCTTCCTGAGCCTGCAGACCAAATCAGGATTTTCTGCTCTATCTTCTCATTATACCATGTACTTTTCATTCATAGCTACCATCATAACTAAAGTAAATTTATTTTGGGGATTATTTCATTCATACATATCTACAACTAGACCACCAATTCTCAAACTTCATTCAGCAAGTTATCAGAATCACTTGGAGGATGTTCAAAGAAATTGCTGGGTTCCACCCCGAGAATTTCTAAATTAAGGTCGAGGATGAAGGTCGGAAATTTGTATTTCTAGTAAATTCCCATTTGATATTATCAATGCTACTGGTCCAGGGATCATACTTTGAGAACCACTGCACAGAATAAATGCTCCATGGACACAAGGACTGTCTATTTTGAATCTGACATAAAACACACACAAAATAATGACCTGTTAAACTAAAATTAACCACACATATCAATGTACACATACATTATACACATATCCACACATAATGCACAGTATATTAAAGTGAAAATACAGAAATATTCTCTGATCCTGCTGGATGAGGTGGTGTACACCTAAAATCCCAGTAACTCAGAGACTAAAGCAAGAGGGTATGGGCATAATGAGACCCTGTCTGAAAATAAAGTAAAAAGGGCTGGAGATGTAGTTCAGTGGTAGACAGCCTGGGTTCAATCCCCAATGCCACAAAAAAAAAGTTTTTTTCTTTTACTGAAATCAGGTGCCATATTTAGTATTCTTAATCAAACTGCTATAGACTGCTCCAGATGGTTAACAGTTTGTTTTCCAAAACTGACAGTATTTAGCAGCTTTAAATCACCATACCTAGTAAGGAAAAAATAACATACATAATTTTATAACTACAGTCCTCATTTATAGAAACCATTACTTTATATATGAATTCAAAATTAGTGGATACCTCAAAATAATTACATGGATCAGACAAAATAGGATTTTCTTTCTTGTTCTAAGTGCTTGCTTTTCTACTTTTATAAAAGAACACATATTTTTAAAATGTGGAAATAATATTTAAGAACTAGGTAACTACCATTTGTGAGCCACTGATATTCTTTACAACAGGAATAGCTCAAAGTCATGAAAGGGAAAAGTGACCTGTCCCAATTTAAGAACACTCAACTCAAGACCAATTTGCCTGTAGAAAGAGGCACACTCATTATAGAGTTCATTTCTGGCCAAGTGTGGAGCTACCTCCACACTTGGCCAGAAGCTACCTCCACACTTGCACATCTGTAATTCCAGCAACTCAGGAAGTTGAGGCAGGAGGATCTCAAGTTTGAAGCTAGCCTGGGCAACTTAGCAAGATTCTGCTGTCTCAAAATAAAAAATAAAAAAGGCTGGAGATGTAGCTCAGTGGAAGAGTGTTCCTGGGTTCAATCCCCCACTTTTTAACTTACTTAAAAAGTAAGTTAGCAGGGTGTGGTGGTTCACACCTATAATCCCAGCAGCTCTGAGTTAGCAGGGTGTGGTGGTTCACACCTATAATCCCAGCAGCTCTGGAGGCTGAGACAGGAGGATTGGAAGTTCAAAACCAGCCTCAGCAAAAAAGCAAGGTGCTAAGCAACTCAGTGAGACCTGCCTCTAAATAAAATACAAAATTGGGTTGGGGATGTGGCTCAGTGGTCAAGTACCACTGAGTTCAATTCGTGGTTCCCCCAAAAATTTAAAAAGTAAGTTAATGGCTATATGACTGGAAAATTGTTTCCGGTTTCTAAATACACAGGTATTATAAAATGAAGGTGGTGATTATTATACTGGGAAACCCAACACATTGAATGTATATGGTCCTTTTTTTAAGTGCTAGATGGACACAATACCTTTATTTTATTTATTTATTTTTAATGTGGTGCTAAGGATCGAACCCAGTGCCATGCACATACTAGGCAAGTGCTCTACCACTGAGCTACATACCAGCACCTATGTAGTCCTTTTCAACCTTCAGAACTTAAGACATAAAGAAAAGTATGAGAAAATCAATTGAAAGCATAAAATCTAGAGATAGACAAACCTAGGTTTGAAACCTGACTTTCCCACTTATAAGCTCTGTGCCATTTGGCATGTGAACTTCCTGTAACTTCAGTTTGCTCCTTTCTCTCTCTCTCTCTCTCTCTCTCACTCTCACTCTCACTCTCACTCTCACTCTCACTCTCTTTTTTCCCATAGTACTAGGGAACAAACCCAGGAGCATTCTACCTCTGAGCTATACCTCAAGCCCTTTTTATTTTGAGACAGGATCTTAATAAGTTGATGAGGCCAGCCTTGAACTTGTGATCCTCCTGCTTCAGTCATGGAGTAGCTGGGTTTATAGGCATGTACCACCATACCCAGCCAGTTTCCCTATCTCTTAAGGGGGAATATCATTAATACATTCCTTAGAGAGTTGTTATGAAAATAAAGTTACAGAGAGCACTTGGCATAGCCTACCACATAACTAAGTACCCAATAAATATTTGCCATTGTTAGTCTGCCTGATTTTAAATACAGTAAGATACTCAAGGGAATTTTCCTAATAAACTTTTTTTTTTCTAATAGCTTTTCTAAGAAGCTATATTGACAACCACAGCTTTACATGGCAAATGGCCATTAAATGAGGCTGGTAACAATACACAAAATACAACAGAATTAAACAAATCACAAATTCAAAAATAATTTCCTGGTACTCAAGGAGAAAACAGTGAATTCTTCCTAAGTTCAGGTGAAATAATTTTTGCTAGTTGGAAACTATTATAGAGCTATAAAGGAATATATAACACATGATTAGCTTAGGTCATGAAAATGATGAACACGTGGCAATTAAAAAACACACAAGTATAATTACTGGTCCATCATATACAAGTTACAAGGACAGCAGACACTCCTTGCAGGCAGAACGAGGATCCAAAACCCAAAATCTCCTCTGTTAGAAAAAAATAGTAATACTAGAATGTGTGTTAGGTTGTACAGCAAGAATGAAGACAACTAAGCTGGATGCAATGGTGCACACCTGTAATCCCAGTGACCTAGGAGGCTGAAGCAAAAGAATTGTAAGTTCTAGGCCAGCCTCAGCAACATAACAAGGCCCTAAAAACCTCAGTGAGATCCTGTATCAAAAATAAAAAATTACAAGAGCTGGGGATGTGGCTCAGTGGTAAAGTGCCTCTAGGTTAAATCTCCAGTGCCCAAAACAACACAAAACAAAACAAAATTCTATGGAATGAATCTCAGTTAAGGGGAATAACATCTACACAGCTCATAAATATGGAACCTAACTTTTGAAAATATGCAATCACAAAAGCATGCTTTATTTTTATTTTTTATTTTTTTGGTACTGGGGATTGAACCCAGATGTGCTCTACCATTGAGCCACATCCCCAGTCCTTTTTATGTTTTATTTTAAGACAGGATTTCACTGAGTTGCTTAGAACCATGCTAAATTGCTGAGCTGGCCTCAAATCTATTTTAGCCTCCATTGTCTTTGCACCATTGTACCCAGCAAAGACATATTTTAACTAATTGCATTTTTGTTCATCTAACAGCAGCAATTTGCAATAGATTATAAAATGAAGAAAGTGCTCAATTTAATAGTATCTAAACAGAAGACCTATATTAAATCAGTAATTCAAGAGTACATAATTTTATGGGACTGGGGGTATGACCTAAAGGTATCTCCACTTGCCTTGAATGCTTGAGGCCTTGGGTTGGGTCCCCAGTACTATGTGTGCACATGCACACACATGAACACAAAGGAATAAACCAAAATGATATTTCAACAATTCAGTAAAAATTAATTACCATGTGTAAGTAATTGGAGATAGTAGTGAACTAGATAGAAAAAAATGAGCATCTTTCCTATTTCAAATGGCAGGCCTTCAAGTTATTTAATTCCTGTGAAAATTGTTAATAGGCTATTTTAAATAATCTGTAATTTTAAAAACTCCAAATTGGATTAAATTTATAATTCTGATAATCTAAAATGTGGATTTAGATCACAAAAACTCAATCATTTGAACAAGTAAAGTACAATATGTCAAAATGGAGTTTGACCTCTTGTTGACAGTCACTTCAAATTCCTTCCAGTGGCTCAGCAGGTAAGGAATTCATGGAATTCAGGTCTTCAAGGTCTAACAAGCATTGCAGTGAAACCACCCAGGCAGCACCAAATTATGTGGGCAATGCTGGTTGATCAGATAACTCCTTAGATCCCTTCCTCTATCTCTACTTCACAGCTGCCAATACTTCTAAATAATAGGAAGAGTACAATTAGTTAATATTATAAATTTTGATTAAAAATGTATAATTAGTAAATATTACAAATTAGTCATTAGAAATGCAAGGACAAATTGTGGTCAGGAATGTGGTTAAACCACAGTTTAAAATAAAGCTTTTGGATTACCCATGGATTTCTTTTAATCCACATAATCCTCCTGTTGCAGGCAGGGATAATCAGGATCACATTTCCCTTGAAGGCAAATGAGCACTTGCCTGGTGGTCTCCCCAGTGGCTGGAGCACTAGAGAAACCAAACTACAGGGTCAGGGATGCTGCAGTCCCTGGATTTACACCAGAGAGGATTTGGAGCTGCAGACCTAGCTCTAGCAATATCAAAAAATAGGGGACTGTCCAGATTAGCATTCTTGATTTCAGCTTTGTGTGTGTGTGTGTGTGTGTGTGTGTGTATGTGTGTGTGTGTGATGTTAGGGATAGAACCCAGGGCCTTGTGCATACCAATACCAACTGAGTTATATCCCCAGTCCAGCATCCTTGGTTCCAGACATAAACTACTCCCAATTAAAAAGCCAACCTCAGGTTATCTGCTAAATATTAAAGGAGTTACTACAAAGAAATAGGAGCCTATAACACTAGCTACCTGAGGCTAAGACAGGAGGATCACAAGTTGGAGGCCAGCTTTGGCAATTTAGCAAGAGCCTGTCTCAAAATAAATAAAAAGGGCTTGAGATAAAGCACCTCTGGGTTCAATCCCCAGTACCACGGGGAGCGGGGCAAGATGGGGGGAAGAAGTTAGAGAGCTAGAAGTTTAAAGTTATGCTTAAGGGTAAAAGTGGGCCCAATAGCTGGAAGACAAGAACACAGACCTTAAGAAAGCAAAAACCTCCTTTTAGGCCAGGTGCCTTGGGACACGCCTGTAATCCCAGTGGCTTGGTTGGCTAAGGCAGCAGGATTGCAAGTTCAAAACCAGCCTCAGCCACTTACTTATTGAGTACCTAAGCAACTTAGTGAGGCCCCGTCTCATAATTTAAAAAATTAAAAGGAGCTGGGTGTGGTGGCCTGCAATCCCAGCAGCTCGGGAGGCTGAGGCAGGAGGATCACAAGTTCAAAGCCAGCCTCAGCAAGGGCAAGGAGTTAAGCAACAACTCAGGGAGCCCCTGGCTCTAAAAAAAATACAAAATAGGGCTGGGGATTGGCTCAGTGGCTGAGTGCCCCTGAGTTCAATTCCCTGTTCCAAAATTGTATATATATTAAAAAAAAAAAAAAAATTAAAAGGGATAGCAGTGTGGTTCAGTGGTTAAGCACCCCTTGGTTCCATGAAGGAAGGAAGGAAGGAAGGAAGGGAGGAAGGGAGGAAGGGAGGGAGGGAGGAAGGGAGGGAGGAAGGAAGGAAGGAATCCAAAAACCTCCTTTTAGGAAAAGGATAGTTGCTTCTGTCACAAGGTGTTCTAGCAGACAATGGACTATCACATACTCACATTCCTCAGAAAAATACCCAAACCAGGAAATGGAGAGGAGACAGGGAAAAAAGTCCAAGTGCCAAAATATGGGATAGAGGTGAAAGATAAGCAGAAGGAGGGAAAAAAAAGAAGGGACGTTGTCCCATACAAGTCTGAAAATCTATGATAGTCTCCCTTAAGTTTTTTGTCTTCTCTTGAATTTAGTGTTCCATAAGTACTATTCTTCTGTCTAGATTTGTTCCTCCAATGTATTTTCCTCCTATATTTCTGTTTTGACAATGGAATTATATATTTCTGATTTTTCTGTACCCTTCTTTGTTCACAGACATGCTAGATAGTTTTCAGGGATACAGACTTGGTCTCAGGGGAGAAAATCTACAATTCTATGTATTATGATACAACGTGACAAAGCTCTCAAATAAGTAGTTAACAGAAACCAAATAATACTGATTTGTTGCCAAGATATGATAAATCCAAATCAAATGATTCAGAGGACACATACATATACCTACATTGGTGTATGCAGACACACACACACACACACACACACACACACACAGGTATACAATGGAAGGTTCTCAGATTTAAAAAAAAAAAAAAAAATAGCTGGGCATGGTGGCACACACCTGTAATCCCAGCAGATTAGGAAACCAAAACAGGAGGATCGGGTCTGGGTATATAGCTCAGTTGGTAGAGTGCTTGCCTTGTAAGCACAAGGCCCTGGGTTCAATACCTTGTACCGCCAAAAAAGAAAAAAAAAAAAAAAAAACAGGAGGATCCCAAATTCAAGAGCAGCCTCAACAGCTTAGAGGGGCCTAAGCAACCTGACCAGATCCTTTCTCAAAATAAAAAAGAAAAAGGGCTGGGGATAAGGCTCAGTGTGTCCCTAGATTCAATTCCTGGTACCAAAAAAGTAATAAAAAATAAAATACACTGTCCAATTGAAGAAAAAATCCTGTTCTCTGTCAAAATATTCAATAGGATTATACTGCAAAATTAAACTGCCACATCCTCCAAACAATACCAAAACTCAATGCCTCACAAAAACACAACAGGGCATGGGATGTAGCTCAGTGGTACAATGTTCACCTAGCATATGGGAAGCCCTGGGTTTGATTCCCCAGATGAGAAACAAAAACAGGATGGGAGAGCTTGTTTGGTTCCTAATTTTCAAAAATACTAGTGATTCAGTACACAATGAACAAAATTCACATTTTTTTCTCATTAATGATTTAATGTCTAAATTCTCAGTCTTTTCAGAGGTAAGCACCTTCCTTACTGAAGACTGAGGGAGTCGGGCATGATGGTGCACGCCTGTAATCCCAGCAATCCCAAATTCAAAGCCAGCCTCTGCAATTTAGGGAGGCCAAAGCAACTTGGCCAGACCCTGTTTCAAAATAAAATATGGGCTGGGGATGTGGCTTGGTGGCTAAGTGCCCCTGGGTTCAATCCCTGGTACAAAAAAAAAAAAAAAAAAAAATCAAAAAACAAAAAACAAAAACAAGAAAAATTAAGGGAGTCAAGAATACCTAATTTGAGAAAATAATAACTCCAGGCTTTTTTGCTTACTTCCTATTGCACAAATATGGAATTTGAAAAAAAAAAAAAAAAAGTAAACTGTGTTTGGACATGTTAAACTTAGAATCAGAAGATTTTATAATTAACTTCATTCCTAAAATCAATAGTATGTTCCAGGCACTGTTATGATTCCTGGGAATACCAAAGGCAAGATAGGCGAGATTCCTGTCATCATGAAGCTTGTATCATGTTAGAGGGGGGAAAAAGAAACCATAAACAAATGAGCAAGAAAATTAGCTAAAGTTTGGATTTTCTTGGCAAGATGAGAAACTGCTGGAGTAGGACAATGATCAAAGATTACTTAGATTGCTACATGAAAATTGAAAGCAAGACCAGAGGTGAAGAGACCAGTAAGGAAATTACTAACCAGAGCTCAGTGCAGTGGTGCATGCCTATAATCTGGGATTACAGCTATTCAGGAAGGCTAAGGCAGGAAGATCACAAGTTTGAAGCCAGTCTGGCAATTTAGCAAGCAAGACCTTGTCTCAAAAATTCTTTTAAAGAGGCAGGAGTGGGGACTGGGGATATAGTTCAGAAGTAGAAGGCTCCTGCATTCAGTCTTCAATCCTCACTACCACAAGAAAAAAAAAGTAACTATCTAGGAAGAACTGGAGTCATGACAATAAAAATAACGTGAAGTAAATGTATTCAGGGCACTATGGAGGTAAAACTGATAAAATCTGCTCAAGGACTTGTTATGTACAGTGTGGAGTAGCAGTGAGGCAAAGAGATGAAGTAAAGATGACCACTAGATTAAGAAGAGTGAGGAAAGGGGCAGGAGTACTCTTAGTAAATGAATAGGTTGAGGAATGGAAATCAAGAGCTACACTTGAACATGTTACTTTGTGGGGTTGTGGGGGGGGGGGGGTTACTGGGGATGGAACCCAGGACTTCCTATATGCTAGGCAAGCACTCTTCCACTGAGCAACATCATCAGTCCTGAAAATGTTACATTTAAGGTATCAATAAACAGGAGCCAGGTGCAGGGGCCCAAACCTGTAATCCCAGTTATTCAGGAAACTGAAGCAGGAGGATTGCAAGATCAAGATCAGCCTGGGTAATTTAGCAAGACCCTGTCTCAAAATAAAAATTGTCTAAAAGATTGGAGATAATAAAGCACTTGCAGGAAGCACTGGGTTTAATCCCTAGTATCTATCTCTCCCCATCCCCACCCCAACACACATAAGTACACTGCTGGGGACGTAGTTCAGAGATGGAGGGCTTGCCTAGGAAACATAAGACCCTGGGATCAACCAGGAATGGTAGTGCACACCAATAATTCCAGCTCCTCAGGAGACTGAAGTAGAATGATCACAAGGTGGAGGCTTAACAAGACTCTATTGCAAAATAAAAAATTAAGAAGGACTAAGGATGTAGCTCAATGGTAGAGCACCCCTTGGTTCAATCCCATGTACAAAAAAAAAAAAAAAAAAAGCAGGTAGAAATGTGAAGTTCAGTGCTTTCATGAGGTTTGAAGGTTCTTTTCATATTATATGATTCTCTTGTCATTCATCTCCACCACCACTCCTGCAATCCCAGTGACTGAGAAGGCTACAAGTTTGAGGCTAGCCTCAGTAACTTAGGGAGACCTTGTCTCAAGAAAGCAAGCAAACCAAAAAAAAAGGGGGGGGGGGGGACATAGCTCAGTAGTAGAGTCTCTCTAGTACCCAGTACTACCAAAAATAAAATAATCTAAGGCTTAGAAAGATGAGGTGAGATCCCTATAACCCCAACTATTTTGACCTGGTGGAGGCCTAGAATCAAGATGTAAATTCTGACCCCCAGCCTTTTCACAGTGGCTCGCAGTGGTGCCACCACTGGGTTCAGCAGTCTAACTTGACAATAGGGAAGATCTCAAAGAATATAATTCAGACTGCAGGGTTCATTTTTAATTTTTTCCTTATAATTTATTAACATTCACAAAGCAAGTTAGAGCAAAGACTTTTATATATGTCTTGATTGAATCTTTATGAGTCTGTTAAAAAAAAAAAAAAAGGCAGGAAGTCAGGTTAGGGGTTATAGCTCAGTGGTAGAATTTGTCCAAAGCATGCACACACAATGCACAAGGTTCTGTGTTCAATCCTTAACACACACACACACACACACACACACACACACACACAGAGAGAGAGAGAGAGAGAGAGACAGACAGACAGACAGGCAGGAAGACAGACAAGACAGGTGAGAAACATCAATAACTGAAAACCCAACAGGATTTTCTCCTTAAACAAACAAACAATAACAACAACAAAAAACCTCTCAAGGTGGAATGTCCTACTCAAAGCCAATCAGAGGTGTAAAGAAAAGATTTTTCTTTCTTAAATCATTTGCCTTTGGTGAATAGAATCCCAGTTTGAGGGCTGGGGATATGGCTCAGTGACAGAGCTTCTGACTTACTTGAATGAGGTCCTGGGTTGGATCCCCAGTAAACAAAACAAAATTCCACACCCACCTTTTTTTATTTTTCTTTCTTTTCTCCTTTCCTTTCCTTTCCTTTCCCCTTCCTTCCTTCCTTCCTTCCTTCCTTCCTTCCTTCCTTCCTTCCTTCCTTCCTCCATTGCTGAGGCTGGCCTCCAACTTGAGATTGTCCTGCCTCAACCTCCCAAATTGCTGGGGTTTACAGGCCAAAGCCACCACTCCAGGCACGATTTCAGTTTTTTTTGTTGTTGTTGTTCTTTTTTTTTATTATTTTTTTTAGATGTTGATAGGTCTTTATTTTATTCATTTGATTTATATGTGGTGCTGAGAATGGAACCCAGTGCCTCACACATGCTAGGCAAGCGCTCTACCACTGAGCTGCAACTCCAGCCCCACAATTTCAGTTTTTTAAACCTTAAAATTTTTTACTTTGTTTCATACGTGGGTTCTAAAACTAGGTTCAGATCTTTATCCTGACCACCCTTTCCTATGCTACATTATAATGACTTACACAGTTCTGCTTTCACCATAAAAGCTTACACTGTAACATAAAAATCCCCAAATGATTAACAAACTGCTGAGAACTGACTCGTTGGAGATGACTTTATTAGGACTCATATGTCCAAACATCTTCAGTGCTCCAAAATAAGTACTCTTATAATTTAATTATGACTTCACCAGACAGTAACACTGCCCACAATGATGTTTACAAAAGCACTTGTCACTCCCTTCGGATGTAGCAATGCAGAAAAAGGAGTCTGTTTCCATACTCTTCCTGAGTTAATACTCTGTAACAAGTGACAGAGTTGAA
Organism: Glaucomys volans; assembly: GCA_020662805.1. Taxonomy (NCBI): domain Eukaryota; kingdom Metazoa; phylum Chordata; class Mammalia; order Rodentia; family Sciuridae; genus Glaucomys; species Glaucomys volans. The sequence goes on from JAJEJO010000911.1 coordinate 246,650, forward strand.
GTGTCTCTTAAGAGTACTTAAAACAGCAAAGCACTTCAAGTTTGTGTCCCACCATCTTCCATCCTAAGTATATCCTAAATTCACCTGGGTTCCTTCCAGCGGCAGTTTCCACTTGGTTTCTGACAGGTTTCCGAGTCACCTTTTTCAAGAAAGAGACTACAGACTCTAGAAGAGACCCCCAACTTCTATTTTCGGCCACTAAGATAACATGCTCCAACATGAAGCAACTCCAGCTGAGGTGACAGCAACACTAGAGCAGTTCGGAAATAAATGTGCCCCCAACGCAAGCCCGCTGCCAAGAACTGGCGCTTGCTAACGAGATGCTGCGGCAGGGCTCTCCGAACAGCCACCATTCACCGGGCGGCTGCTCTGGCGCTGCCTACCCTCGCCACCACCTCAGAACCACGTATTATTATTCCCAATTAGGAAATCAGGACGTTTGGCCCCAGCTCCCAGGACCGTCTGTGGCGACGCTGCGATTCGAAAACACGTCCCGAACCCAAGAGTCCAGGATTCCCGCCCCTAATACACACTTCTGCGCAAAAAAGGCACCTGAGGGTCGGAAACCTCCAGGTGTGTCCGCAGAGACGCGAGGGACCCGCACGCTGCCACTCCGCACCCGCGCCCCTCAGGCGCCGACCGAAAGCGCCCGCGGCCAGAGCGCCGCCCGCGGCCCCACCGCCCAGCGGCCTGGGGGCGCCGCTCACCTTGGAGAGCCCGGGGCGGGCCGCAGCCTTAACGAGGCGCCCCCGCCGGCCGGCGGGAGGGTGTTCTCCGCGCGGGCAGGAAGCGCGGCGCTGGCACCAAAGTCGCCCGCGCCGCAGGCAGCGGCAGCAGGAGCGCCCCTCCGGCCCGCGCGGGGGCACCTCAGCCGGTCGCCGCGACCCTGCCACCCCTCAGCCGCGCCGCATCCGGGTCCCGTGCCGCCGCGCTCACCTGCCGGGCGCTCCGCCACCGCGGGCTCCCGCTCCCGATACGCGGTCAGCAGCCCAGGCCGCCGCGACCGCCTCGCTCCGGCGCTCCCATCTCGGCTCCTTTCAGTCAGCTCCCGCCTGCCCAGCGCAGTTCTACGCCCTCCCGCCGCCCACTGCCATGGCCCGCTCCGCAGCAGCCGCCGCACCACCCCACGGAGCACGCGCGCGCCGCCGCCGTGCCCGCGCCTGCGCGTGCGCGCGCGCTCGGCTCCCAGGCGGGCCTCCCGGCAGCCCCCGCCCCGCCGCGCGGCGCTCCGGCCAATCCCGGGCGCCGCGGGAGGGAGGCCGCACCTCCGCCTGGGCCTCGGCGTCTGGCCGCCCGGCTGCCAAGCTGCTGCGCCGCCTCTTTGCGGCTCACGGAGGACTGCGGCATGGAGAGTCCCCGACGAGCCGCGTTCAGGAGAGACCCGGCACCTGTCCTGGCCTGTAGCCCCCTCCCCAGAGACTCTCTGCTCCTAGGCTCCTCGCTGGCCTCTTCCCAGCCCTAGTCCCTAGTCTCGTTCGTTCAGCGACGCGGAACGGACTTCTCGGTTCGTGGACACTGGACTTTGCTTCTCCACCGCCCTCCACCCCTCTCTGTCACTACATTTCTGGGGATGAGGGGTGCTAGGGGGGCTGCCTCACAACTGGCCCTTCAGTGCCTGCACCGTGAGGAGTCATTTAAATGGAATGGTCCAGCCTTTCAAGCCCAAGGTTCTTTCTCTGTGTTCCCTTTTTTTGCGATAATGCCGGCTATTTGTCTGCAGCGCCTTACACTTTACCCAACCCTTTTGCCTACCTTATCTCCCTGTCGTCTTTGACCACAGCCAGGAAATTTCACAGTCCTTGCTTTAGTAAGACATTTGAAATTGTAACATATTGTAAGCTACTGCATTGTCACTATTGCCACCCAATGCTACGATAATACCTCAAGCGAATAGTCTGGGATAGAATCTAGATGTAGAACTTAATATAAAGCAAAGGTGACAAATTAATTGTCAATAAAAAAAAGTTTGATAAATGAGCATAGTTTTAACTCTCCACTTACAATAATTCAAAGCAAGACCCATACCATATTCAAAAATAAATTCTAGAAGAATTAAGGACACAAAAATTTTCAAAAACAGGCTAGGGATCTAGCTCAGTGGTAGAGTGCTTGCGTAGCATGTCTGAGGTCCTGGGTTTGATGCCCAGTGGTGCGCACACACACATGCAAACTGCAAAACAAAAACTTAGAGGAAATTTTTGAAAGGATACTAATATAACTTTAGTGAGGCGGAAACTTGAAGCAAGACAGGAAGCCCAGAATCATTAAAGAAAAAAATAAAAAACATTTGTCTACATAAACGTTATGAAATTTTTACATGACATCACAATAAGTTTTTTTAAAAAGAAAAAACAGTAGATGGAATAGAATTGGACATAACAGATGACAAACACATTGTTTCTCTGACATAAAAGAGTTTCTATAAATAGACTATAAAAACCAAATAATGTTTTAAAAATACAGGTGAAACATACAAGTAGAGGATTAACAGAAGAGAAAATCCAAATGGTAATTGAAAAAGACTTAATTTCACAAATAGTCATGGAAAAGCAAATTTAAAACATCCATTTTTAACTAGTCAGATTGGCAAGAGTAATCAATGAAACATGAGGAAAACAAGCTAGTGCATCTCAGATGGGAGAGTAAGTTGCCACAAACTTTCTAAAAGTACATATAAATATGTGTTAAAATGTAACATACACATTGACCCTAAAATCCATTCATCCTGCCCCACAGAAAAACTACAGAAAATACTAGTTGTAAGATTGTACATAGGAATGATGTAGTGTGTTGAGTGCATGCTCCGGAAAGGTACATCCATATGGAAGCTGTGAGTATGACCTTATTTGGGAAAATGGATCTTTGAATATGTAATTAAGTTAAGGATCTTGAGATGAGATCATCCTGGATTCCGGATGGATGGGTCTGATCCCAAAGGTAGGTAGTATCTTTATAAAAGAAAGGTAGGGGAAGATTTGACACAAATAAGGAAAGTGATATGAAGAAGGAAGTAGAGGCTGGAAAAAAATATATCTACAAGTTAAAGAACACAAAGGATTACTGACAGCCACCAGAAGCTAGGAAAGGAGAATGAAACAGATTTCCTATAGAAGAACCAATGTTCCAGAATGCTCAAGACCCTGGGTTCAATCCCCAGCACTGCAAAGACAAAAAAAAAAAGTATTGTGTAGAAGGAACTTATCTTGCAGACACCTTGATATCACTTTTGGACTTGAGAACTATGAAACTGTGCAGAAATATTTTTTTTTCTTTCTTTTTCTTTTCTTTCTTTTTTTTTCTTTTGGTACCAGGGATTGGTCCCAGGGATGCTTAACCACTGAGTCACATCCTCAGCCCTATTTTGTATTTTATTTAGAGACAGGGTCTCACTGAGTTGCTCAGCACCTCGATAAGTTGCTGAGGCTGGTTTTGAACTCTCGATCCTCCTGCCTCAGCCTCCCAAGTCACTGGGTTTACAGTGTGTGCCACCACAATACAGCGTGCGCCACAATAGAAATAAATGTCTATTTCTTTAAGCCATAAAGTTTGTAGTGACTTGTTAAGCTAGACAGAAAACGGATACACATGGTTATTGTAGAATTGTTTGAAATGGATAACAAATATAAACAGACTGGGAACAACCCACTTGTCAATTCATGATTTTATTTTACTACTCATACCGTGGAATATTATGCCATGCTGAAAATGAGCAGGATCTGTTGATTTTGTTGTTGTTGTTGACCTAGAGGGATCAAAGTGGAAAACTTTCATGATTACAGAGTGATATAAGAGGTCTTTGTTCCGGTCGGTATATAAGTTTGTAAGGTATATAAGATTGTAAATACATATTCATGAGGACAGAGGAGGGGGTGGAAGAATTTACCTAAAACATCATAGTAGATACCTCAATGAACAAAGAGAAGAGGTTGAATGGGGGAGAGTTATCTTTTCCTGTATATGTCTTTAAATTGTCTTACTTGTTATAAACCTAATAAATACGATTATATGTTAACCTAATTAATACAATTTCAAAGAATGAAACCAATTTGTGACTAGTATATTTTTGTAACAAGTTTTTATTAGTTTTTTGGTACCAAGGATTGGACCCAAAGGCACTTAACCACTGAGCAACATTCCCACCACCACCTTTTTATGTTTCATTTTGAGACAGGGTCTCGCTAAGTTGCTGAGGCTGGCTTTGAACTTTTGATCCTCCTGCGATTATAGGCATGTGCCACCACTCCCAGCTGTGACTAGTTTTTAAATCATAGCTAAAGTTAATGAACATAAAGGAAAGTTCCATCTATCTAATTTGAGAAGACTCATACATTCTCCATGACCCCTACTTCCTACTTTTACAGAGTTCTAAGATGTACTTTCAATATGTGATCTCTGAGGAGCTTTTCCTAATTTTCCTTCCTTTCTTCCTTTCTGAGTATTCCCTAGGCTCATGGATTTAAAAAAAATTTTTAAACATTGATATAAACTTGACTGATTTTTTAATAACTTTATTTTTATTTCTTTCTTTTTTTTTTTTTTTGGAACCAGGGATTGAACTCAGGGGCACTTGGCCACTGAGCCACATCCCCAGCCCTATTTGTATTTTATTTAGAGACAGGGTCTCATTGAGTTGCTTAGGGCCTCGCTAAGTTGCTGAGTGAGGCTGGCTTTGAACTCGCGATCCTACTGCCTCAGCCTCCTGAGTCGCTGGGATTACAGGCGTGCACCACCATGCCTGGCTATTTCTTATTTTTATGTGGTGCTGAGAATCAAACCCAGTGCCTCACACATGCAAGGTGAGTGCTCTACCACTGAGCCACAACTCCAGCCCTAATATTTTTAAAAAATTGAGCGTTTTGTTGTTGTTGTTCAAAATTCACATAGTTTGAAATCCAAAATGTAGACTGGGGGTGTAGCTCAGTGGTACAGCACTTGCCAGGCATGCATAATGCCCTAATTTTCAATCTCAGCATCCTGTCCTCCACAAAAAGAGTAAAAAATGAAATCCAAAATGTACTAATAAGTGGTGAGAATCTCTAACCCAGTTGTGAAACTTTCCTCACAACCAATTTTGTGAGTTTCTTGAGCATTCTTTTTTTTTTTTTTTTTTTTTTTTTTTTTTTTTGGTAGTGGGGATTGAACCCAGACTACTCTCTACATTCCTAGTCCATTTTTTCCCCCCTTGGGGGTGGGGTGTACCAGGGATTGAATTCAGGGGCACTCAACCACTGAGCCACATTCCCAGTCCTTTTTTATTTTTTATTTAGAGACAGGGTCTCACTAAGTTGCTTGGGCCTCACTTAGTTGCTGAGGCTGCCTTTGGATTTGTGATCCTCCTGCCTCTGTCTCCAGAGCCACTGGGATCATAGGTGTGTGCCACTGTGCCCAGCTCAAGGACCTAAAGGAAAGGTCTATACCCTCTAGTGACATCTTTCCTATATTCCTCTCAGGGTATATGGACTATGGGACTGAAAACTTGGAAAGATTTGGGTTCAGTTTTTTAAGTTTATTAAGTTATTATTATTTGTGGTACAGGAGGCTTCGCCCAGGGTTGCTCTACCACTGAGCTATACCCTCAGCTCTTTTTTATTTTTGAGACAGGTCTTGTTAAATTGCCCAAATTGACCTTGAACTTGTGATCTTCCTACCTCAGCCTCCTTAGTCACTGGGATTATAGGAGTGTATCTCTGTACCCAGATTATTATTTTATTTAATTTTTTAAATTTTATTATTTTTAAGCCAGGGTGTTGCTATGTTGCCTAGGCTGGTTTTGTACTTCTGGGCTCAAGTTTCTTCCTGACTCAGACTCCAGTTGCTGGGATTACCATTGGGCCAGGCTGTGGGTTCAGCTTTTTAAATCTTTCCTACCTCATTCCTATAATCCAAGCCATATTATTTCAACCCACCAGCCCTTCTCTAATGCCTTAGCTTCTCTTCATGTGCATGTGTGTGCATGTGTGCACGTGTGGTGTGTTTTAGCACTAGGGGTTGAACTCAGGGACATTTTACCACTCAGCTACCTCCCCAGTCTTTTTCATTTTATTTTAAATTACCCAGGCTGCCCTTGGACTTGGACTTCCTATCCTCTTGCCTCAACCTCCCTAATTGCTGGGATTACACACTACCACCACATCCTATAGGAGAAATGTTTAATAAAACCAAGACAGGAGAAAAGGAGAAATTACAGCTGAATTGTGTGATATTATACAACTTTAAAGAAAACAAGGCAAATGTTTCCATATGAACTGATCTGGAATAATTTCCAAAATGCAATTTAAAGAACTAGGCAAGCCGGGTGCCATGGCCCACACCTGTAATCCTCGTAGTTCTGGAGGCTTGAATAGGAGGATCTCAAGTTCAAAGAAAGCCTCAGCAATTTAGCGAGGTCCTAAGCAACTTAGAGAGAGAGAGAGAGAGAGAGAGAGAGAGAGAGAGAGAGAGAAGGCGGGGGAGAAGAGAAAGGAAATAGGCAAGATGCAGAACAGCAAAATATTCAAAAACATAAATATGAACAGATTATCATCAGAAACACAGGAAACTAAAGTGATTTCCTGAAAGAAGGAGAACTAAAGACTGGGAAGGAAGGGTGGAAGGGAAAAATTAATTTTTACAGTTATCTTCTTATGCTATTTGAACTTTTTATCATACTCTTACTACATGCTATATTGATAATGTATGTAATTTGTATGTATGTATACATACCCAAGAAGACATATAAATAAGCTGTAATTTAGCTTAATTTAGCTAGAGCTATGACTGTCACTGAAGAAGAAGAGACAAACTGCAGAGGAGGAAGGGGTGGAACCTACCAAAGAAGTGTGGCAGTGAGGACACCCTGAAGGACAGGAAGTAGGCTCAGGAACTAGCCTTGAAAATTGAGAAGGCCACACACTGTATTTTAAGTACAAATAGTTTTTAATCCTATTAACTTGTGGCTCTAAAATGGTGTTGTTTGAGCTGGGGTTGTGGCTCAGTGGTAGAGTGCTTACCTTACATATGTGAGGCACTGGATTTGATCCTCAGCATCACATAAAAATAAATAAATAAAATAAAGGTCCATCAACAACTAAAAAAATAAAAGAAAAAAAGAATGGTGTCATTCACTAAAAAATTTATACATCTAGCCAGGCATGATGGAGCATGCCTGTAATTTCAGAGATTGGAAGGCTGAGGCAGGAGGATGCAAGTTCCAGGAGGGCCTCAACAACTTAGCAAGACCCTTTCTCAAAATAAAATTTAAAAAAGAAAAAGCTGAATGTTGAGAGATAATAAATCAGACACTTAAAAAAATTTTTTTGTTGTTGTATTAAGGGTTGATCACAGGGCCTACTCTATGGTAAGCAAGTGCTTTACCACTGAACCACACCCCCAACCCTAAATCAGACACTCTTAAAACCAATTAGTGCTGGTATATAAAATGAGGAAGATCAAAGATTGTAGCCCTGGTTCCCAAGAAGTTTGGGTGTGACTCTGCCTTGTGGAATGTGAGCTATTTATCAACAAAACCTCTGCCTGTTTGTTGTGAACCAGCCACCCTAGACTACAATTTAACCTGTTTTGACATTTGAGAAAGATAAATAAAGTAAATAAACATTCTACATAATCTACTACCTTTAATGACTTGAATCAAGAATTTTCTGGGGCTGAGGTTTTGGCTCAGTAGCAGAGTGCTTACTTAGCATGCCCTGGGCTCACATACCCAGCAGCATTAAAATAATAATAATAATAATAATAATATTTTGGGCCCTTTAAGAACAAAGGCCCAGGTGAGGTGAGAGGCTGAGGCAGGAAGATCACAAATGCAAAGCCAGACTCAGCAATTTAGTGAGGCCCTAAGCAATTTAGGGAGATGCTCTCAAAATAAAATGTAAAAGCCGGGCATGGTGGCGCACGCCTGTAATCCAAGCGACTGTAATCCAAGCGACTTGGGAGGCTGAGTCAGGAGGATCACGAGTTCAAAGCCAGCCTCAGCAACTTAGCGAGGCCCTAAGCAACTCAGTGAGACCCTGTCTCTAAATAAAATACAAAAACAGGGCTGGGGATCTGGCTCAGTGGCCGAATGTCCCTGAGTTCAATCCCTGGTTCCAAAAAAATTAAATAAATAAAATAAAATAAAACATAAAAAGGGTGGGTATGTGGCCCAGTGGTTAAGGGTCCCTGGGTTCAATTCCCAGTGTCAGAAAAAAGAAGGAGGGACAGGGTGTGGTTCAGTGGCACAATGCTTGCTTAACATATTCGATCCCCAGCAGGAAGAAAAACAGGTAGACTGAGGCAGAAGTGCCCCAACTCTCATGTCAGTGGCCCACCTGCAGCTTTACCAATGCACTCATAGCTGCATTTTTATTGCAGAGCCCTGTTCAGCTTCCTAGGCAACTCAGGAAGCCGCATACTTGCAAAATAAAGTCCAAACTTCAAAGAGGATTACTTTAGTTAAAAAACAGAGAACCAAACAATTGGCTGATTTTAATGCTGCTGCTCCTTAATTAAGTCTTTATTTTAAAATAGAGGTAGCTGGGGCTTAGTGGCCCAGGCATGTAGTCCCAGCAACTCAGGAGGCTGAGGCACAGAGGATCGCAAGTTCGAGGCTGGCCCCAGCAATTTAGAGAGGCCCTAAGTTATTTAGCCATAACCTGTCTCAAAATACAAGATTTAAAAAGGGGGTGGGGATGTGGCTCAGTGGTAAAACGCCCCTGGATTAAATTCTTGGTACCAAAAAATAAATCAAATAGAGATAAAGAAGGCAGTTAAAGTTTTTGTACTAGATGTTGATAGTTAAATAAATGGGCATTCACAGGTATAAAACAGTCTTGAAATGCTTATGAATACAAATGATTGGGGAAACTGGCAGGTACAGAATGAGTTTTCAAAACAAAAACCTGGATTGCTCAATCTGTAAGGGTGGGGACACCAGCAAAATGTGAAATGACTTCCCTAGTCCTCAGTCCCCTAGACTAAGTAGGGAGCAGATAAATGTTGTTCCTCTTACATGATCAAGATTTACACATTCAGGTGTAAGGGTGTAGCTCAGTAGTAATACAGGGCTTGTTTAGCAGGTGCAAGGCCCTGGATTCCATCCAGCACCAAAAATGAATTTGCCGTCAGAAGGGTCAGGTATATTCCATCTAGACTAATATTTCAGAATAAAATCAACAGAAATTTGTCAAGTCTTTCCTTCAAAGCTACCAAGAGAAATGCATACAAGACAGTGTTTCTCAAATTTCAATAAATGCAAACTCTTAGGAGGATTTAAAAAATTCCAGGATCTTGAGAATATTCACTCTCTCACTTACTCAGCAACAGTCTCAGGCACAGGGATAGGTGGTGGGAGATGGGGGTGAAGAAAACAACGTGATTCCTGCAGTGAGGCTGCACAGGAAGAAACAGTCATTAATGAAGTCATCACATGATTAACTGCAAATTACATCTAAGTGCCATAAAGTGGGGGTGCCTGAAACTGTGAAAGCAAATAGAAGGAACTGACTTACAGTGAAAAACAAAGTTTTCCCTAAGGAAGAGACAAATAACCTCGGTTTGAAGGAAGAGGAGATTTTAACCAGAGAAGAGGCAAAAGGTGTCGCAATCAGAAGCAACAGCCTAGTCTAGAGTCCTGAGGCAAGAAGGAACATGGTCATTCCAGAGATCAAAAACACCAGCTTATGCCAAGCACGATGGCACCCGTCTGCAATCCCGTGACTTGGGAGGCTGAGACAGGAGAATTGCAAGTTCAAGGCCAGTCTCAGTGACTTAGGGGAAACCCACAGCAATTTAGGGAGACCCTGCTTCAACCTAAAAAGGTCTGGGGCCCAACACAGTAGAGCAGGCCTGTAACTCAGAAGGCAGAGACAGGAGGCCATCCTCAGCTACTCAGCAAGGCCCTCAGCAACTTAGCAAGACCCTGTCTCAAAATAAAAGGGCTGGGCCGGGCGTGGTGGCACATGCCTGTAATCCAAGCGACTTGGGAGGTTGAGTCAGGAGGATCTCGAGTTCAAAGTCAGCCTCAGGAACTTAGCGAGGCCCTAAGCAACTCAGTGAGACCCTGTCTCTAAATAAAATACAAAATAGGGCTGGGGATGTGACTCAGTGGCCAAGTGTCCCTGAATTCAATCCCTGGTTCCAAAAAATAAATAAATAAATAAAAAATAAATAAATAAAAGGGCTGGAAATGTATCTCAGGAGTAAAGCACCCCTGGGTTCGATGCCCAGTACCAAAAAATAAATAAAAATAAAAAAGACTGGAAATAGGATTCAGTGGTAAAGCTTCCCTGGGTTCAATCCTTAGTAACAACAACAATTAAAAAAAAACAAAGCAAAAAAACCACTGTGGCCAGAGTGTAGAAGCCAAGTTATGAGTTGGGGATGTGGCTCAGTAGAGCTCTTGCCTGGCATATGTGAAGCCCTGGGTTGAACCTTCAGCACCACAAAATATTAATAACCATGGTCTGAGATCAACAGTAGAGTCTTGCTGACATTCCAAGTCATCTACCTAAAACTAAGCTGTTTTATCTGACCTTCCAAGAAATCAGGATTACAGAGATAACCACAAATTTCCTAAATTTCAACTGATATGATAATGAGGTTTTCTGGGCTTTAATCCTCACACAAAAAAAGCAAAGTCAGGTTAACTAATCAGTTATTTTCTATTGTTCTGTCTCCTCCTTACAAGGAAAGTAACTGAAATGACCAATCTACTTTTTGTCCTTTTGTTTCTGTTTCCTTCAACCTTTCTCTCTAAAACAAAGCACTTGTAGCTCAGCCCATCGGAACACTATATTTTATGGAATGAAATGTTGCATAATCCTAGAATAAAAAACAAAGTCAATTAAGATAATTAAACTAAATTGTTATAATTTTGTCCCTTGTTTTCTTCTCTTTTTTTGTACTGGGAGTGAAGCCAAGCGTGTTCTTATCACTAAGCCACATCCCCAGGCCCTTTTTAAAAAGTATTTATTTTGAGGCAGGGTCTCACTTGAATTGGTGATCCTCCTGCCTCAGCCTCCACGTGCTTCCACACCCAACTAAGAGAAAGAACTTACTTCATCTGCAACTATATTTCTATCTTCTCTGCATTCACTAACATTTATTTATGAATAATAATAATTAATATTATTGTTATTATTATGGTTTAAAGTACTGGAAATTGAGCCCCTGGTCTTGCACATGCTAGGAAAATGCTCTACCACTGAGCTACATTCCAGACTCTTTATTTTCAGAGTCTCCCTAAATTTCCCAGGCTAGCAACTTGTGATCCTCCTGCCTCAATTTCCCCAGTTGTTGGAATTACAGGCCTGCTCCACCAAACCTGGCCTCATTTATGTATTTCAAGACTGCATCTAACTTTCCTTTTATGGTGTGTGTGTGTTAAGAGGGTTAGGGATCCAACTCAGGGATCACACATATTAGGCGAACACTCTACCACTGAGCCTCATCCCCAACCTGTGTTTTTCCATTTTATAAAGTTGAATCAAGAACATTTAAAAGGCCCAGCAGGGCATGGTGTAATCCCAGCAACCCACAAAACTAAGGCAGGAAGATCTCCAGTTTAATTTTTTCAAAAAGAGTTTGGGGATGTAGCTCAGTATAGCATGTAGCTCATGTAACACCCCTGGGTTCAATCCCCAGTAGAAAGAAAGAAAGAAAGAAAGAAAGAAAGAAAGAAAGAAAGAAAGAAAAGAAAAGAAAAGAAAAGAAAAGAAAAGAAAAGAAAAGAAAAGAAAAGAAAAGAAAGGAAAAGAAAAGAAAGGAAGAAAAGAAAAAGCCCAGTATGGTGGCATGTACCTGTAGTCCAAGCTACTGGGGAGGCTGAATTGGGAGGATTGCTTGAGCCTAGGGACTTGAGACCAGCCTGAGCTGAAGAACAAGAGCCCAAATGAAAGAATGAAAGAATGACTGATAGAAAACATTGAATGATCCTCTGCTATCTATTAGTACCAGGATAAGTACCTGAACTTGTTCATTTAGTCTTCCTAATAGCATGTACATGCATTTTCCAGGTGAGTAAACAGGGTTGGAGGGGTTAAACAATTTACCAAGGTCACACAACCTGAAGTGGTGTGTCTGAAATTAAAGCCAGGTATGTCTGACTTCTTAATAAACAGCCCTCTTATTCAATACCATTCACACCTCTGAGGCAGAGAACTCCATCAGACTGAATGCCTTCAAGACAAAGATGTATCTGATTTGTCTTCAAATCCCCAGCACAGAGTTTGACATCTAATAATCCTCAATGCACATTTTTGTACATAATGAATGACTGATAAAACATAAATGAAACTGGGCATGGTGGTGCACACCTGTAATCCCAGTAATTCAGGAGGCTGAGGCAGGAAGATCAAAAGTTCAAGGCCAGCCTCAGCAATTTAGTCAGACAGTCTCAAAATAAAAAATAAGGAGGGTGTCAAGCATAGTGGTGCATGCCTATAATACCAGTGGCTGGTGAGGCTGAGGCAGGACAATTGCAAGTTCAAAGCCAGCCTTAGCAATTTAGTGAGACCCTGTCTCAAAATAAAAAATATAAAGGGCTGGGGATGTGGTTCAGTGGTTAAGCACCGCTGGGTTCAATCCAGCCAAAACCAACAACAACAACAACAACAAAAAGCAAATGGCACAAAAAAAGCAAATAAATAAAAATAATATAAATCAATAATAAAATAAAACATAAATGAATTTATAATTGATAAGCTCCATTAGCCCCTACAAATTATATCTTGACTTCTTTACTCATGTGCTTGCATCTCCTGCCAGGTTGCAAACTCCCAGAGGAGGGAGCGTAGTTCTAGGTTGATATTTTTATACTTTCCACAGTTGACACAGGGCCTTGCTCAGAGTGACTGTTCAGAAAATATGTATTAAGTCCCTTTTCTTGAATCCCATTTATTCAGGGTCATACACCCTGTTCCTTTCCACTCCCTCAGGATTTTAGTTCATTCATTGTTTTCTAGGAATATGCAATTCAGAGCTTCACTGTACATGTCAGCCAAAAAAAAAAAAAAAAAAAAGGAAAAAAATTCTCTATTCAGCTTTGAAAACTATTAAGTCATCTGTTATTTGAAAGAAAAAAAATAGAGATAACACACCTGACTGTACATATGATTAAATGACCTTGAGGATGTAGCACAAGCCAACCAAACCACAGAAATCCAGAGTTCACCCTGCAACAGCATCCTGAAATTGTGTCTCCACTTCCACTTGAGCTCTTTGAATGAGATTCCCATGTGTTATTTTCCAGTGATGACATACATGACCCAGAATCTGGAGCTCTGAACTAGAAGAATACTATCTTACCACATTTCTGTCCAGACAAAGCTTAATGTAGGGTTTCTAAATCTTTTTTTAATCTAACTCCCAGTAAGAAATTAATTTTAGCTGGGTGTGATAGCAAATGCTTGTAATCCCAGCTGCTCTGGAGACGGAGGCAAGACGACAGCAAGTTCAAGGCCAGCGCTGACAATTTAGCAAGACCCTGTCTCAAAATAGAATAAAAAAGGGCTGGCATGTAGCTAGGGATAGAGTGCATGCTTGGGATGACAGAGGCCCTAGGTTCAATCCCTAGAACCAGGTGGGGCAAAAGTTTTTTATTTATAAACTAATCAGGTTAAGTTCACCACCCACTAAGCCTTATAATTTGCAAAAACAAAGGAGAACCTGCTGTCACAGTCTGTTTTTCTTCTTGTTTGTTTGTTACTGAGGATGGACCCAGGGGATACTTCACTGCCAAGCTACATCTTCAGCCCTTTTTATTTTTTATTTTAAGACAGGCTCTGGCTAAGTTGCCCAGACTGGCCTTTAACTTGTGATTACACCACTGTGTCGGCTATCATAGGATCTTATTTAGGAAACCAGATACACATTCTATTGAATGCAGGCTGTCTCAAGAGAGAGACGGTCTCTTGGGGCAAATGAAGAAATGCACATTCAAGGGAGGATTCAGGCCGTCTCCAGAGGGAGAGACAGACGGATCTTAAGCATCTTAGGTGC
>JAJEJO010000911.1:263338-281264 GCA_020662805.1 Glaucomys volans
AAAAAAAAAAAAAAAAAAAAGGAAAAAAATTCTCTATTCAGCTTTGAAAACTATTAAGTCATCTGTTATTTGAAAGAAAAAAAATAGAGATAACACACCTGACTGTACATATGATTAAATGACCTTGAGGATGTAGCACAAGCCAACCAAACCACAGAAATCCAGAGTTCACCCTGCAACAGCATCCTGAAATTGTGTCTCCACTTCCACTTGAGCTCTTTGAATGAGATTCCCATGTGTTATTTTCCAGTGATGACATACATGACCCAGAATCTGGAGCTCTGAACTAGAAGAATACTATCTTACCACATTTCTGTCCAGACAAAGCTTAATGTAGGGTTTCTAAATCTTTTTTTAATCTAACTCCCAGTAAGAAATTAATTTTAGCTGGGTGTGATAGCAAATGCTTGTAATCCCAACTGCTCTGGAGACGGAGGCAAAACGACAGCAAGTTCAAGGCCAGCGCTGACAATTTAGCAAGACCCTGTCTCAAAATAGAATAAAAAAGGGCTGGCATGTAGCTAGGGATAGAGTGCATGCTTGGGATGACAGAGGCCCTAGGTTCAATCCCTAGAACCAGGTGGGGCAAAAGTTTTTTATTTATAAACTAATCAGGTTAAGTTCACCACCCACTAAGCCTTATAATTTGCAAAAACAAAGGAGAACCTGCTGTCACAATCTGTTTTTCTTCTTGTTTGTTTGTTACTGAGGATGGACCCAGGGGATACTTCACTGCCAAGCTACGTCTTCAGCCCTTTTTATTTTTTATTTTAAGACAGGCTCTGGCTAAGTTGCCCAGACTGGCCTTTAACTTGTGATTACACCACTGTGTCGGCTATCATAGGATCTTATTTAGGAAACCAGATACACATTCTATTGAATGCAGGCTGTCTCAAGAGAGAGACGGTCTCTTGGGGCAAATGAAGAAATGCACATTCAAGGGAGGATTCAGGCCGTCTCCAGAGGGAGAGACAGACGGATCTTAAGCATCTTAGGTGCCAAAACACATATATCTTGTTTACCTGAATCCTTAGCCCTCTCACCCTTTGTTTTCTGAATAAATGAGGGAGTGAGTACCTACCACGTTCAAGTGAGCTCGAAGCTGGAAGTGCAATCATGACTGAAACTGAGAGCCAAAGCCGTGGGGATCTTTGCCCTGGTGGGATTTACAGCCTAATGAGGTAGATGGCCTTTTAACCAATATTAAATTAAGCTAAATTAAATTAAAAAATTAAATAAACATTGCTTAATTACATTGTTGCTATAATAGTGTCAGTTGGGTAGATGTAATTTAATGTGTGGCGTCAGGGGAAGCATCTTGGAGGAGCTGGCTTTAAGTTTAAGGCCAGGTAAGAGTTTGGCACTTAGGATTTGAGAGGGGAGGAGGGAGGGAATCTCAGTTATAGGGAAGAGCACCACCCATAAACAGAGGTATGGAAGAGATGAGTACAAGTAAGAACCTCCTTGCCCACACTCTGAAAATGAAGATGTGGACCTCTGCTGTCTCTGTCCCCACTTTTCCTTTGGAAACTGCCATTCCCTATTCTGCTTGGGCCTGGTGGGGTGCTTATGTGTGAGCATTATATGTGGGTGACTCATATTGGTCAATCAGAGATCTCCATCTCCCTGGCCACAGTGATAATTGATTGCTTCAGGGATTGGTCAGGTGATCTCTACTGAACCAAAGTCATCTTTATAAGTGTTATATGGAAAGAGTATCTTTTGCTGGGCATGGTGGTGCACAACCATAATCCCAGCAACTCGGGAGGAGTTTGAGGCTAGCCTGAGCAATTTAGTGAGGCCCTCAGCAACTTAATGAGACCCTGTCTCAATATAATAAATAAAAAGGGTTGGGGATGTGGCTCTGTGGTTAAGCACCCCTGGGTTCAATCCCTGGTACCAAAAGTAAGTAAATAAATTGAAAGCAAAGTACAGAGAAAGACAAAGCAAAGGACAGGAGCAAGTGCAGAGAAGAGAAAACAAATGCATGTTGTTCGAAACTCTGGGCCCAGATATGCTGAAAACCAGCATAATAGCAACCCCTCACAATTGTCTGAACTAGTAGCTCCACTCTTTCCTTGTGCTGTTTTTTGGGGGTTTTTTGTTTTGTTTTGTTTTGTTTTTTTGTGGTGCTGGGAATTGAACTCAGGGCCTTGTGTTTGCAAGCACTCTACCAACAGCTATATCCCCAGCCCTGTGCTGGTTTTTGTTGGTTCTCTGTTATCTGTAACTGACCATACATGTGAAAGGAAAGGTAGACAGCCAACTAATTTATTGTATTTTATTTATTTTGTGTTGCTAGGGATTGAACTCAGGGCCTTTTGCAGGCCGAACTACACTCCCCCCACCCCATATTGGGGATTGAACCCAAGGCCTTGCATGTGCCAGACAGATCCCCAGCCCCTCACTTTAATTTTTTGGTTTTTCATTTTTTACAGTACTGGGGATTGAACACAGGGGCACTCTACCACTAAGCTACACCCCCAGCACTTTATATTTCTTTTAATTTTGAAACAGGTTCTCACTAAATTGCCCAGGCTGGCCTCCTGCCTTGCTATCCTCCTCCCTCAGCCTCCCAATCACTGGGATTACAGACATGAACCCCCAAGCCTGGTCCTAATTTACTTTTTTTAAAACAAAAGAAGAGAAATGCTTTTGTTGGTAATAGACTTACCTATTCCATAATGGGAAGTTTTCCTGGAATATACCAGCTTCAAGGACTCCAGACCTAAAAGGGTCAATTCATTTCTCTCTTTCTCTTTCTCTCTTCCTCTTTTTCTATTTATCTATGTAGTTAAGATCAATGTGTCAGCGGTGTGGAGACAGTTTAGGGAAGTTTATCTAGAAGGTGGGGGAAGCTATGATATATTCCCAGCTAGAAAACTACCTAGGTAGAGTGGTTTAGACCAGGTAGTGGTGTCAAGGAGATGAAGAGAAGCAAATGTAAGAACAGTTTTGGTACAGCTGTTAGAATGTGGGCAGGGGTGAGATATGAAGGTTTGAATAGTCGAGATGCATTAAAGGTAAGTTAACTTTACCCAGATTAAAGGTAACTAAAGAGCTTACCTGAAGTTAGAAGATTGTGTTCCTCCTAGAATGGAAGGCCTGAGTCTCACCTTTGTAAGAAGGGACTGTCACTTTTGGTGACTAAAACTCAGGCTCCCAGGCTAAGGACAGGCTCTGGGAAGAACTCAGGGTCAAAAAGGCAGTAGATACCAGGTGTGGTGGTGTACGCCTATAATCCAAGCGACTTGGGAGGCTGAGTCAGGAGGATCACGAGTTCAAAGCCAGCCTCAGCAACTTAGCGAGGCCCTAAGCAACTCAGTGAGACCCTGTCTCTGAATAAAAATACAAAAGAGGGCTCGGGATGTGACTCAGTGGCCAAGTGTCTCTGAGTTCAATCCCTGGTTCCAAAAAAAAAAAAAAAAAAAGGCAGTAGATGGAGGAGAAAGAAAAAGTTAGCATGCAGGATGGGAACCCATGCTGAGCTTCTTTGTCCTAACAGGTAAGTAAGATTTGAAGGAACACAGGATAAGACTGTAGGTGTTAAGTGGTGGGGCAACGTAGCCCCCAGGGCACTTACTGGTCAGCTATCCCACCAAGAACAAAAAGACTCCCAAACCAGGTTAAATACTCAAATCACTGGCTTTATTAAGTCATGTTGTTAGGTAGTAGCTGGCAATAAGCAGGGAAATTCATGGTAAGGTCACGAGTATTCTTTAAATTGTGTTAATGTCCTTCTTTAAATTATCTTAAGAGTGGATGAGAAATGGAGGCAGTTAGAAAATAAAAGCAAGGGAGCTAGTTGGAAATCACAAAAGGGTTAAGGGGACTAACTCCTGACAGGGTCCACTGATGTGAAGCTAGGAATTATGGCTGTAGATGTCTCCATCTGTATGGGCAAGAGAGTCCTCCAGTAGTGCAGGCACACCAAGGGAACTGCTGACCAGCTATTGCCCCAGTGCCCACATTAACATGGGATTGACTTGTAAATGAAGCCTCCCATAAATAGGATGGCCACTATGACAGTTCCAGAGAGGACCAACTAAGGTCAAAAACTTTACCCCTGGAGCCAGGTGCAGAGGCACACACCCATAATCCAAGCACTTGGGAGGCTGAGGCAGGAGGATGGTGAGTTCAAAGCCAGCCTCAGCAACTTAGTGAGGCCCTAAGCAACTCAGTGAGACCCTGTCTCTAAATAAAATACTTTTGTATTTTAGGGTTGGGGATGTGGCTCAGTGGTGAAGTGCCCCTGGGTTCAATCCCCAGTACAAAAACAAAACAAAACAAAACAAAACTCTACCCCTGGAGTGAAGGAGAAGTTAACACCTGATTGCTGAAGGTTGCTGAAGGAGGACCCCAGTTGTCAAGTCAACCATAAAACAGTAATAAACTTGGGTGGCCATTCTCTCTCTTGAGAGTGCTCTCTGCTTGAGCCTCACTTTGTTTTCACTTTGCTTTCACCTCATTTTCACTTATATTAAAGTTCTCTTGCATGGCTTTTGGTGTCTGACTTTAAATTTTCTTTCATTGGAACCCAAGAACTGAGGTTTGGAGTTTAGCTCCCTGCTTTCCTGTGACAATAGGAAACAGAGGAAATAGCCTGGCATGCATGCCTGTAATCCCAGCAGCTTGGGAGGCTGAGGCAGAAGGATCTCAAATTTAAGGCCAGCCTGGACAACTTACTGAGACCTGTCTCAAAATAAAAAAATAAAAATTGCTGGAGATGTTGGGGATGTAGCTCAGAGGTAAAGCGCCCATGGGTTCAATCCCCAGTACCAGGAATGGTGGGGAATTTATATAGAAGAGATTCTGTAGTTTAACATACTTAGGTTGAATGAACAAGATGGAAGCATCACAGTATCTGAATCCAGGGGGGACACAGTTTTCTGTATGTCTGGCTCTGGGCTGCATTGACATTTCCTGCTGATGTCACAATTACAAGAACCACTGTTGAGCTTTGAGCAAAGGTTTGCCACAGAAGGACACGTCCCTGAATCAGAGACAAACTGACTCCATTGAAATGTGCAAACCATTACACCTGGCTGCCCTAGCTGCTCACTGGTTAGCCAGCTGAGCAGCTGTCAGTTTTATTTGAATATTTTGAGTAGACAATGGGATCTGAATGGCTGTCACCCTCTACACTAAGACATCATGACTGAGGGTACAGTGGTGCATGCCAGTAAGCCCAATGACTCTGGAGGCTGAGGCAGGAGGATTCCAAGTTTGAAGCCAACCAGCAACTTAGCAAGGCCCTGTCTCAATATAAAATATAAAAATAAAAGAGGGCTGGAGGGGGTGGGTGTGGCTCCATGGTAAAGAGTCCCTGTGTTCAATTTCCACTACCCAAAAGCAGGAAAAGAAGAAGGAAGAGGAGGAGGCGAAAAACCAACCCAAAGCAGGACTCTTTCCATTCCTTGCAAATCTGTAACTTTCCTTAAAGCTAGTTATTTTGGGGCTGGGGGTAATATAATAACACACAGAAAAATGTTTTTTTGAATAAAAAAAAAAAAGCTGGTTAAACCGGGCTTGGTGGCACACACTTGTAATCCCAGCAATTCGGGAGGCTGAGGCAGGAGGATTGCAGGTTCAAAGTCGGCTTCAGCAATTTAGTGAGGCCCTAAGCAACTTAGAGACCCTGTCTCAAAATAAAAGCCAAGTCCCAAGGCTTGTTAGCATACACCTGTAATCCCAGGAGCTCCAAAGACTGAGGCAGGAGGATCACAAGTTCAAAGCCAGCCTCAGTCACTTAGCAAGGCCCTAAGCAACTCAGCAAAACTCTAAATAAAATATTTTTTAAAAGGGCTGGGGATGAGGCTCTGTGATTAAGTGCCCCTGGGTTCAATCCTCAAAGAAAAGAAATAAAACAAAATTTTAAAAACTGTCTATTTTTATTACTCTGTTTCTCTGAAGCTCAACTACTGAAATGAATAAGGGGTAAGCAAAGAAAGGAGGAGGCAAGAGGGCTTGGTAATTTATTCAGGAGTTGGCCCGGGGAGGGTGAGCTGCCGTAGATGAGGAGCGGGTAGTTCTGCAGGAGGCTCCTCTGGCTGCAGCGTGGGAGGCTGTGGAAGAGATGAGACACTGGGCCCCATCCCAGGGAAGGTGGGGGAGCTGGATGGGGCTGGAGTCGGGGGAGCTCTGACTTGGACAAGCCAGAGGAGACCCTCAGGGCACACGTTTTTTTAAAAAAATTTTTTAACCACTCGGCTTTGTCGTTGGAGAGGTGTAGGAACCGATCGCTGTGGGAAGCAGTGCTGCTCCTCCCCTGCCCCCAGGCCCCCCTAGTTCCTCTGCTACCTCTTCTGTCACTGAACACTCATTGTCTGATCTCTCTTGGTCTCCCCCACCAGACCGTGAGTGTCCCGGGAACAGGCACTGCATCTGATTCACCTCCTTCTGCCTCACAATGCGGCCCAGCGTGGGGCTTGACACTTGGAAGTTTCTCAAAGAGTTGCTTGTTGAATGAACGAACAAGTGAATGCTTTCTCCAAACTGCCCTGAACTCTCCATGGGATTTACAAAGCAGGAAAGGCCTGCCTACGGCTCTTGGCGGCTCTTGGCTTTACACCCTTCACCAAGACATTTGTCTGCCTCCAGAATTCAAGGAGGCAGTGAGCTCCTAAGGTTTGGTTTATATGTTATACACATTTTCCTGGTGGCAGGGGTACATACCTCTTTTTGCAGTGCTGGGGGTTGAACTCACGGGTGCTTTACCACTGAGTTATATCCTTAACCTCACCCTCTACTTGGTCTCCCTACATTGCCTAGGCTGGCCTCACACTTGTGATCTTCCTGCCTCAACCTCCCTAGTTGCTGGGATTATAGGCCTGCACCACCAAGCTTGGAAAGAGTCTATATTCTCTGTCAGATTTTCACAGCATTATCTATCCCCTATCCCCAACAGAATGAATATTGTCATTTAGGAGGAGAGCTTCAGAACAGAGATTTTATACAAATTTTCTCAGCACTGATTTTCTTGAACCAAATTGGCTATCTTCCCACTACTACTGCTGTTTTCTTCCTGCCTGTAAATCTGTCAGGTTTGCTATTTTGTAACGTCAGAACATTCAGCTCACCTGAGTAAATGGTAACAAACAATATTCAAACTATAACCTTTGAATTCCCCCAGAACCTCCCTTCAGTGCCTCAGTCAAGGTACCCTTACCGATTTCTCCCACGATGCTGGCTCCTTCACCATTTTGCAGGTGGGAAGACTGTGGAGTGGGTGTGGGACTTGTTGGAAGTAAGACCTCCAGGGCAGAGGCAGGACCAGGAAGAGAGCACTGAGCTGTCCCCTACCTAATCCAATTCTTCTTCTAGCACATTCAGCAGTCTCCCCTCCCTCTGCATAACAATGGAAGGAAAGAGGAAGTGGGAAATAATAAGGTCCTGTAATTGAGTTAAAAGGGGGTAATTACCAGGACCTGGGAGCAGAGGGAAAGCAGCTGTGAGAAAGGAGAGTTCAAGAAAGCAGCCGGATAAAGAGTTGGCAGATTAGTAACAAATATTTTTGCTTACGGCAGGGAGGCAAAAAAGTAAAGAGCTTGGGGCTGAATTGGACAGGCACTGAGAAACCTGAGATTGGCAGCAAGGATCATTCTGGGTCAGGATCAGGGGGGGAGGAGAGAAAATCCCAAGCCAGCACGGGATTGTGCAGCAAAGACTGTGGCCTGATAATTGAGTATCGGTGCCGCAAGGGAGAGATGAGTCAGCCCTAGAGCCATCCAGGTTTAGAATAAAAGAGCCACAGGGCGGGCCCTCAGCAAGCACCTTTCCTGCGAGAGGGCTTGCTGAAGACCCCAGCGCTGGATCCCAGCTTGACCCAGGAGACCTTGCCCCTGATGGAAGTTTGCTCTAAACTCCCCTTTCCTCCTCCACCTGGAGGTTTCAGCCAGATGTGCCCACCCTTTGTTTGCTTTCATAAATCTGTCTAAAGTCAAGGCTACCACACAACAGAAGCCACAGGACTAGGTGCCAGATTATGACTGTGAATGCCACATCTTGCTTCAGGAGGGAGGGAATGGAGCTGGGGAACTTGAAAACATGTTTGGTTGTGGATGTAGCTATAAACACAGAATGGGTCCTGGTGTCTCACAGGAGACAATGAGGAACAGTGTGGTTATCTGGTCAACCTGGGTCTGTTTCTTAAAGGAACGTAAGCTCCATTACCCCATCCTGATATTCTTGGATGTTGAAAGCATGATAGGATCATGTTATATCACTTACCCTAATTTGGCTTGAAACATGAAAAATGACCCAGAGCAGGTGATGGCCACTACAGAAACTGCTAGTTCATGGTGGCTGAACAGCCATGTGTATAGCAGAAGCTCCTGCTAGGTGACTCCCCACACCCCTCAAGTACCAGGTATTGAACCCAAGGACTGATATATGCTAGGCAAGCACTCTACCACTGAACCACATTCCCAATACCTTTTGACTTTGAAACAGGGTCTCCCTAAATTGTGCAGGTTGGCCTGGAACTTTGTAATCCTCCTGCCTCCATCTCCCAAGTCTCTGGGATTATAGGCATGTAACCACCAGTTCAGTAAATACACGTGTTTGGTAGTGGTGGTGGTGGCAGCAGCAGAAGAAAAAGAAACCCTGCTGTCCACAATTCATGTACTTTGGGAGATCGAATGCCACATGGAGAAAAGGTCCACAGATGGCTGGCCTAGCAGGACAGGTTGGGCAGCATTCCGGGTAACACGGTAGTTGGTACTAAGAATCAGCAGGAGGCCTGGGCCAAGGTTAAATCAGTTGCCCAGTTACCTTACCCTGGATTCTCCCTAATCTGAGTCCTGGGTGTCAGCAGGGGCATCCTGACTCAGCTCACATCATTCAGGGTCTTGGGGGCAGCAGTAAACAGGCCGCCCTTGCAGGTCTGAGTTGTAGCATTTCACCTGCATCTGCGACACCACTTATGTGTCAGACTGCTGCACCAGCATCCAGAAGTCGGTGTTCAGGATTTTGCTGTTCTGTGTGGTGCGAAGCTAATCTGGTCACGTGAAAATGACACCATAAGCATAGCCCCACGCAGGGAAAACCCCTTGTAGAACTGTTGCATCTCCTTGATGAGGTCTAGGTGCCACCACTGGCATCACCCTGACATAATACCATCCTCCTTGAGGGCTGTCTTCATGAGCTAGTAACAGGCTTCCTTAAAGAGGTTCACTGCAGCACCTGCGATGTCTGAGGATTGGGATGGTAACACGGAAAGCATTCTGGTTCTGTTTCATGAACTCAAAACCATTGCCCAGTATAGAGTCAGCTCTGAGGCACAATGGCCAATGGCTATGCCTACCAAAAGGTTCTCTGGAACTTGGATCACGTCCTAGCGACGCTCATGCTGGACCATGGACTCCACATGGGGCACTTTACCACCTCCAGTAGGAAATCTCTGCCCTCAATGGATCAGCACTTTTCAGGGATTGGGGTGGCTGCAGACAGGCAGGTTGGCTATCTTATCCTGGCGGGGAACTGGTCCCTCTCTGTGCACTGGATGACCATCATTCAACACCAGCAGGTCACAGTACATCTTAACTGTGCCAGACAAGAACACCCTGCGACCTAGAGCATCGGTGGTGGAACGACAGCTCTGTCTGCATTGTCAAGGCCTGACCTGGCTGCAGCCTGCATGCCTAGGGGAAGTAGCCCTCATGCATGGCAGCCAGGTGGGCAACTGCTGATCTAAGGAAGGGACTTGGGGTGCCGGCACAGGACTTAACTGCTGCACAAGGGAAACTGCTGGTAATGTCCACTACATGGTTTTGTGTTCGCTCTCTCTAAATTGTAGTAAAACATATAGAATGCAAAATTTGCCATTTTAGCCATTTTAAAGGCACAACTTAAGAACTGGGGAAATAGCTTGGTGGCAGAGTGCTAACCTAGCAAACAGGCTTGGGTTGATTCCCACTCTCCAAAACATAGAAAGGCACAATTCAAAACCATTATTTACATCCACAGTGTTTTACACCATCACCACTCTCGCCTCCAAAACTTTCCTGTCATCCTAAACAGAAACTATTTTTTTCTTTGAGCTTAATTAATCAGGTTGAGCCGGGCGTGGTGGCGCACGCCTGTAATCCAAGCGACTTGGGAGGCTGAGTCAGGAGGATCATGAGTTCAAAGCCAGCCTCAGCAACTTAGCGAGGCCCTAAGCAACTCAATGAGACCCTGTCTCTAAATAAAATACAAAATAGGGCTGGGGATGTGGCTCAGTGGCCGAGTGTCCCTGAGTTCAATCCCTGGTTCCCAAAAAAAAAAAAAAAAAAAAATTAATCAGGTTGGTCTTCTACTTGCCGTCCTCCTGCCTCAGCATCTCCAGCAGCTGGGGTTACACGTGTGTGCCACCACACCTGGTTAGTATTTTTCTTTTCTTTTTTTCTTTTGATACAAGGAATTGCTTAACTATCAAGCAATAACCCAACCCTTTTTATTATGTTTTGTTTTGAGACAAGTTCTCACTAATTTGCTTAGGGTCTCACTAATTTGCTTAGGGCCTCACTAATTTGTTGGGGCTGGCTTTCAACTTGTGATCTTCTTGCCTCAGTCTCCCAAGTTGCTGGGATTACAGGTAAATGCCACCATGCATGGCCCAGTTAGTATTTTTGTTTGTTTGTTTAAATAACTTTTCCCTAGAAGATATTTGGCTTTGTGCAGGCAGGTAAGAGCCATGTCATCACACCTGTTCCAGAGGGTCATTTGCCTGAGCTTCATCATAGGGTTGGGGTGAGGTAGGTGTGTGTGTGTGTGTGTGTGTGTGTGTGTGTGTGTAAGCAGCACTGATACTTTTCTTATGTGCATGCATACTTACCTTAACAAAGTAGAGATTAGGTCACACGAACTCAAAATTTAATGCTTTAAACTTTATCTCTTTTCCACCGGGCACAGAAAAAGTAATCCCAGGAGACTGAGGCAGAAGAATCTCAAGTTCAAGACCAGTCTCAGCAACTTAGCAAAGCCCAAAGCAACTTAGCAAGACCCTCTTTAAAGGGACTGGGGATATAGTGCAGCTGGTAGAGTACTTGCCTTGCAGGTACAAGGCCGGGTTCAATCCCCAGCGCCAAAAAACAAAAAAACGAACAAAAAATCTCAAAATACAAAAGGACTGGCGATGTAGCTCAGTGGTAAAACATTCCTGGGTTTAACCCTCAGCACCAAAAAATCCCCCACTAAAACAAAGGATAAACTATCCTCTTTCCTTGCTCACCATTCTATGAGTTATCAGTTTGGATTGGGCTCAACTGGGCATTTCTTTTCTTTTGCTGTTATCAACTAGGGTCATTCATGAGTGGTCTTCGGGTGACTCAACAGAGGCCAGGTAGGATGATACAGCCTCATTCGTATGCCTGGCGGTTCGTGCTGGCTGTGGGCTGGTGGTTATCTCCAGCATGATACCGGAACAGCTGGCTACCAAAAGCAGCAAGAGAAAGGAGTCAAAACTCACTGTGTAAATATTTTTCAAGCTGCTGCTAATGTGCCATTATCCAAAGTTAAGTCCCATGACTGAACCCAGAGCCAGTGTGGGAGATGTCACAAAAGTCCAGAAACAGGTGTGCTTCGTTGAAACCATTGCTGCAACAATTAACCTATTTTGCATTTTACTTTCTGCTTAATAGTGTATCTATTTTATAAATTGATACAGTTACATTTATAATTAGATTTTATTCTTTTCTTTTTGTCTTTCTTTCTTTCTTTTTTTTTTTTTTTTTTTGATACGAGGGATTTAACCCAGGGGTGCTCAACCACTGAGCCACATCCCCAGCCCTTTTTTAATATTTTATTTAGACACAGGGTCTCACTGAGTTGCTAAATTGCTGAGGCTGGCTTTGAACTCTCAATCCTCCTGACTCAGCCTCCCAAGCCACTGGGATTACACAGGCCTGCACCACGGTGCTTTGCTTATAATTAGATTTTGATAGCTACATTCATAATTACATTGTCAATGAAAATGCAATAATCAAAGGACTATGAAAAAATCTACTTAATAATTATTACTCTATTTTTTGCATTATTTAAATTTTTGCTATTAGAGCTAATTTATTAAACTCATTTTTCTACTTATCTACTATGTGTAAGGAGTTATTCAAGGCCATTAGGAACACTACACAGATCCTTTCGGGGAAATTCATACAAACACATGAAGACGGGATATGTACTGTAGATCAAGAAGGGAAGGGAGGTTTGATGTGGAGAATGGTGGGCTGGGGCTCGCTATTTTAAGGCTTTTTATTTTGGTTTGGGTTTTGTTGCGCTGGGGGTTGAACCAGGGGCATCCTATCACAGTCCTTTTTATTTTTTGTTTTCAAACAGCATCTTTTTTTTTTTTTAATACTTTTAGTTGTAGATGCACTCAATGCCTTTATCTATTTATGTGGTCCTGAGATTCGAACTCAGTGCCTCACACATGCTAGGCAAGCGCTCTACCACTGAACCACAACCCCAGTCCCAAGAGACAGCATCTTATGAAGTTACTCAGGCTGGCTTTTACTTGTGATCCTCCTGCCTCAGCCTCCCAAGTGGTTGGGATAATAGGCAAGAGCCCCTGCACCCAGTCAAGACAGCATTTGATATAGACACTTAACCACATCTATCTTTCTCACTTATTAGCTGTTGAGCTGTAGTTTCCATTTTATTGTTCTCCCATGTGTCAAGGATAGGAGAGGGGCTGATGGTCAGAGGGAAGCATCAATGAAAACGAATCCCATTTTCACTAAATGAGTTTCAGAGGGATGCAGAATGTGTATGACAGAGAGAGGGAGCAAAGGGAAAATGAAAGGCTCCCCAGGGAGCACATCCCATGACTCCATCGCCTTTCCCACTTGCTGCCACCATTGCTTATAATTTTCAGAATTTGCAAAGACAACAATCTTTGCAGTGTCCTGTCAGCCAGATTGGCCCCTGTGGAGTTACTGTACCACTTACTCACTACCCCAAAACGAAGGTCACCAGTTACCAAGCGTTCCTTGGGACAGGCAAGCTACCAAGTGCTTCCCTCTCCTCTTCCAGGATGCCACACTTCTGATTTCCCACCCCAGTCCCTCCTTAGCCTCCTTTGCTAAAACTTAGCCTTTTCTGATCTCTTCCCTTCCAGCCCCTGGGTTCCTTCTCTTTCTGCAGTCTACCTCCCTGATGACCTCATCCTGTCTAGTGACTTTCACTGTAACCCCTGTGCTGACAACCTTCAGAGTACACATCTCTGTGAACATTGGACTACTTATTCCACAGCCTCCCTGACATCTCCACTTGAATGTCCCTTTGGGGTCTCAAGTTTAATATCTTCAAGTCCGAACTTCCTATTTCCCCTCTAAGACCCCTTGTTCCTCTAGTTGTTCCACCCAAATCCTTAGAAATCATGCTTTTGATTGAACTCAGGGGCACTTCACCACTGAGCCACATCTCCAGCCCTTTTTATTTTTCATTTTGAGACAGGGTCTCCCTAAGTTGCCAAGGCTGGTCTTGAACTTACGATCCTCCTGCCTCAGCAGGGATTGCAGGTGTACACCACCTTGCCCAACTAAGGAGTCATGCTTTTTTTTCTCACACATCCCGTGTGCCAGCTCTCAGGAAGTCCTGTTGACTTCTCCAAAAATATATCTAGAATCCCAGAACTTCCCGTGGCTTCTCTGCTGCACCCAGCCTGTGCTGCCTGCCATGGGCTCTCTTGGATACAGCTGTCACTTCACCACTGCTCTGTCTGCTTCCATTATGATTTCCCCCCCATCTCCACTTGGCAGCCAGAGATGTCCTGCTAACTTCTAAGTCAGATCATTTCGTTCCTCTGATCTAAAGGCCAAGGCCTTCAGAGACTGCAGGCTCCACACAATCTGACTCCAACCCAGATCCCTCTTGTGACCTCTCTCAGTCCTCACCTCCCTCTTCTTCACTCCTTCCAATGTAAACCTTTTTTGCTGTTCTTTGCAGACACCAGACACATTCCTGCCTCCCGGCCTTTGCAAAGTCTGTTCCCTCTTCCTGGAATACTCTTCCCCCAGGTACCCACATGATTCCATTCCTCACAGCCTCTGGTCTTGCTCCAGTGTTATTTTCCCAAGAGGCCTGCTCCAACTGCTGTGTTTAAAATGCAATCTATAGTACTCGTGATCCTTCATATCCACTCTGGTTTTTCCCCAACCATGTGCCTTCCAGTGTGATGAATAATTTACTTATCTCTTATGTTTCTGTTTATGGCTCATTTCCTCTTTTACCATAGTGCCAGCCCAGTGGCAGCTCTGCTGGGGCAGGAATTGTCTTCCTTGTTTACTGACATAACTGAAGAATCTGTCACAGAGTAGGTGCCCAGTCAATGAATACTAAAGATAGCAGTACTTAGTAGACCTTTTAGAAAAGCAAAGCTAAAATACCTTTCCTGCAGGGAATTTCTTCTGTTCTGTCTTTAAACTATGGTCTGCTAAAGGAAAGAAGTGATATCTTTTATTGGCCCATTCAAAAATGGGAGGAAGTTGTGCCAGATTGTTTTATTGTATATAATTATGTTTAACATTTACTTTATGATAGTTTAGGATGAAACAAAATTTGCACTATATACATAATTATCAATTCTAAGTGTAACCCACAGGGGCCAAAAGGGAAGTTGTTTGTTATAGGTTCATGTTGAGGTTAAGGTATTAAAAATTAGCATTGAAAATTTTTACAACAGTTTGACAGAGTCATTTTATATCTACTGAATTTAATAATAAAAATTGGGACTCTAATTTTTAAAAAAGGAGTGAGCAAGGAAGAGAGAGTGTATCAAAAAATAAAATATAGCCAGGCACCTTGTCGCATGCCTGTGATCCCAGAGGCTCAGGAGGTTGAGGCAGGAGGATAGCAAGTTCAAAGCCAGTCTCAGCAAAAGCAAGGCCCTAAGCAATTCAGTGAGATCTTGTCTCTAAATGAAATTCAAAATAAGGACTGGGGATGTGGCTTGGTGGTCAAGTGCCTCTGGGTTCAATCCCCAGTGTAAAATTCACGAAAGGGGCGACGGGGCCCTGGTGGGTAAAGCTCCCAAAGGCGGCGGGTAGCGAAAGGAGTGCACTCGCCAGAGTCAGACAAAAGTGGTAGCTTGATTTTATTGGAATATGTGCCCCAGGGGAAATCTCCAGCCCCCTGGGGTGAAAGTCGGGGTGGGAGAGCCAGGAGAAATCGCATGTGGCTTTGGCTGCTCAGGGTTTTTATACAGAGGAAGGGGGTCAAGGGGTTCTGCCCAGGAAAAGGTGAACCCAAGGTGGACATCAGGGTCAGCAGGTCTGCCTCATTGGTCACTTCTGGCACAGTGTGTTGCTAGGTGACCGTGCTCCCTCCCCCTGCAGCCGCCCAATACAACCTAACACCCAGCACCAAAAATAAATAAATAAATAAATAAATAAATAAATAAATAAATAAAATACAAGTCTGGCCTTGGTGGCACACACCTGTAATCCCAGCAACTCAGGAGGTTGAGGCAAGAGGATCTCAAGTCCCAGGCCAGATTTAGCAACTTAGTGACATCCTAAATAACTTATCAAGACCCTGTCTCAAAATAAAAAATAAAAAGGACTGGGAATGTAGGGATGTGGCTCAATGGTTGAGCGACCCTGAGTTTAATACCTGATATCAAAAAAGAAAAAAAGGAGGGGTGGGGACTGGAGCTGGGGATGTAGCTCAATGGTAGAGCACTTTCTTAGCATGTGCAAGACCCAAGTTCAATCCCCAGTACTGAAAACAAACAAAAACAACCAAGCTGGGCGCGGTGGCGCACACCTGTAATCCCAGCACTCGGGAGGCTGAGGCAGGAGGATTGAAAGGTCAAAGTCAGTCTCAGCAACTTAGCGAGGCCCTAAGCAACTAAGTGAGATCCTGTCTCTAAATAAAATACAAAAAATAAGCCGGGCGTGGTGGCGCACGCCTGTAATCCAAGCGACTTGGGAGGCTGAGTCAGGAGGATCACAAGTTCAAAGCCAGCCTCAGCAATTTAGCGAGGCCCTAAGCAACTCAGTGAGACCCTGTCTCTAAATAAAATACAAAATAGGGCTGGGGATGTGGCTCAGTGGCCGAGTGTCCCTGAGTTCAATCCCTGGCTCCACAAAAAAAAAAAAAAAAAAAAAAAAAATAGGGCTAGGATGTGGCTCAGTATTTAAGTGCCTCTGAGTTCAATCCCTGGTACCAAAAAGAAAGAAAGAAAGAAAAAAAGGGCAGGGAATGTGACTCAGCAGTAGAGCCACCCCCTGGTTTAATCTCCAGTGGGGATTAAAGGAGAAAAAAATAAATAAAAATAAAAAAATCTGGGTGTGATCACGCTTTGAAATATTCATGTTTTCTTTTGTGAATAAAAAATGAGACTAAGACATTAGGAATCATAAAAGCTCAATTAAAGAGGGAACCAAATATCTCAATCAGTAGGCCTAGATGGGCATTTCTGTCTGCAGCTGTAGCTTGGCCCCTGGGGATGGATAATAGGTCCCTGGCAGGGGACCATCTGGACCCATGTCTAACCCTGTGCTGTGTGCTCTGCTTGTCTGGGCACACCC
Organism: Glaucomys volans; assembly: GCA_020662805.1. Lineage (NCBI taxonomy): Eukaryota > Metazoa > Chordata > Mammalia > Rodentia > Sciuridae > Glaucomys > Glaucomys volans. The sequence continues at coordinate 279,850 of JAJEJO010000911.1, forward strand.
TTGGCACTCACCAGGAAGTGTGGCCAATTTCAGTTTTAACAGGAAGGACCCCAATCTTGGGCTCACATCCATTTCTGCTTTCTAGGTGAGTCAGTCTGGGCAGGATCCATGTCAACGGCCATTATGTTATGTCCGTCTGCCCCAGGAAGGTGTTTCACTCGTGAATTAAACACGGGCACTATGCATTTGTTTATCCATCTATTTGCTTGGCTTTGCATTTATGTGTTACACACTTACAGAGTCCAAGAAGCCTATTGTACTAATTTCCTGTTAATGCTGCAATGAATTACCACAATCTGGGTGGTGGCTGTAAACAAGAGAAATTATTTCTCTCACAGTTTTGGGGGCTGGAAGTCTGAGATGGAGGTGTGGGCAGGGCTGTGCTTCCTCTGAAGGCTCTGGGGAATAATCCTCCTTGTTTCTTCCTGGTTTCTGGTGATTGCCAACAACCCTTGGTGTCCTTTGATATGCAGCTGCATCAAGCCAGTCTCTGTCTGCCTTCAATTTCCCTCTGTATCTGTCTGTTATGGGTTGAACTGCCTCCACAAAATTCTTACATTGAAGTCCTAACCACCAGTACCTCAGAATACGACTTCATTATTTTTTTAAAAATATGACCTTATTGAAGTAGGGTTTTTTTTGTGGGGGGGTACTGGAGATTGAACCCAGGGGTGCTTAACCACCAAGCTACACCCCAGCCCTTTTTTTATATTTTATTAGAGACAGGTCTCTCTGAGTTGCTAAGTGCCTCACTAAATTGCTGAGGCTGGCTTTGAACTCAAGATCTTCCTGCCTCAGCCTCCCAAATTGCTGGGATTACAGGCCTGCGCCACCTCATCCGGCTGAGGTAGGAGATAATTGAGTTAAAATGAGATCATTAGGGTAGACCTTAATTCTATCTGACTGGTGTCCTTATAAAGGAGGAAATTTGGAGACACACACCCATGCACATATGCACACGCTCTGTGAGACTGAAGGCAGAGATTCAGGGCCATGCTTCTACAAACCAAGGACTACCAAAGATTGCAAACCAGCAGAAGCCAGGGGCGAGGCGTGGGACAGATTCTTTTTCACAGCACTCAGAAGGAACCAATTCCACAAGACCTCTGTTTTGGACTTCTAGCCTCCAAAACTGTGAGACAATAAATTTGTCTAATTTAATTTATGGGACAGTCATTCCTTGGTGTTAGTGGAGGATTGGTTTCAGGAACTCTCATGGTTACCAAAATTCAAGGATGAGGGCTGCGGATAGAGCTTAGTGGTAGAGTACTTGCCTAGCATGAGGCCCTGGGTTCAATCCCCAGCACTGACAAAAAAATAAAAATAAAAATAAAAAATAAGAATAAAATGATGAGTGCCTTATATAAAACATATGTGCATATAACCTAGACACACTTTTTTTTTTTTTTTTTTTT
>JAJEJO010000911.1:291264-340831 GCA_020662805.1 Glaucomys volans
TGCCTCAGCCTCCCAAGTGCTGGGATTACAGGCGTGCACCACCGCATGCAGCTAAATTTAGTGGTTAAAAATTCTCTAGATTGTTAATTTTCTTATTACTTTGTTTATCATATTTTTCTCTGTACAGAAATATAGATTTTCCCCTCCATACTGGGGATTGAATCCAGGATCTTGCACATTAAAAATTTTTTTAAATAGTTGAATTTATTAGTATTTTCTTTTTTAGCTTCTTGTTTTGTTTTGTGTGAGTTAGTTTTAACATACTAAGGAGAGCTCGTTCACAGAAAGATTGTACATATACTACAAAAATTCTCTCCTGTTTTTTCTAGTACTTTTATGCTTTCACTTTCTCTCTCTTTCTCTCTCTCTCTCTCTTTTTGGTTACCTTGCTGGGGATTGAACCCAGCACCTGGTGCCTGACTCCATCACTGGGTAGTTCTGACCACTGAGAAAAGTAGATGAAGCTTTTTGCAGTCCAAGGTGTGAGGTAGGGAATCAGGCTTCCTGGGCCCTACAGCAGGGGCCATGTGGAACCCCCTGTGGAATATCATCTGGGGAGCGCTTCACCAGGGACTCTGGTCCTTACCCTTCAGTATCTCTGTCACTTCATTTCAGTCACTGAGACCTGTTTTTCTTTGTTTTTTTTTTTTTCTTTCTTTCTTCCTTTGTAGTATTGGGGATAGAACCCAGGGATGCTCTACCACCGAGCTACATCCCTAGGCCTTCTTAAATTTTATTTTATTTTTTGGTACCAGGGATGGAATCCAGGGTCACTTAACCACTGAGACACATCCCCAGCCCTTTTTCTAAGTCTTTAGGGCCTTGCTAAATTGCTGAGGCTGGCCTTGAACTTGTGATCCTCCTTCTTTAGCCTCCTGAGCAGCTGGATGACAGGTGTGCACCACCATGCCCAACTAGACTAGCTTTTCTTGGTACACCTCAAATATTTCAAACACATCCACTTTAGAGCTGTTATATTTGTTTTCTCTACCTAGTTTTCCATGGTCCCAGAAGTTCATACGACTGCCTATGAATTGTAGTTTCACTTTAGAATACCCTATTTAAATTGATGTCCTCCCCTGCCCCCTGTCATACTTCATGCTGGTTTTTGTTTGTTTGTTTGTTTTTGGTACCAAGGATTAAACCCAGGAGCACTTAACCACTGAACTATATCCCCAGTCCTTATTATGTTCTATTTTGAGACAGAGTCTCTCTAAATTGCTTAGGACCTTGATAAATTGCTGAGGCTATCTTTGAAGTTGGGATCCTCCTGCCTCAGCCTCCTGAGCTGCTGGCATTACAAGTCTGTGCCACCACACTCAGCCCATCATGCTATCCCACCCCCACACACACTTTTTAAAGCACCAGGGATAGAACCTAGGGCCTCACACATGCTAGGCAAGCACTTTGCTACTGAGCCACATCCCCAGGCTTTGTTAAATTTTATCTTGAGACAGGTTCTCACGCTAACTTGCCCAATCTGGCCTTGAATTCAAGATCCTCCTGCCTTAGCCTCCTGAGTAGGTGGGATTACAGGTGTGGGCCACCAATGCACAGCACGCTATTTTCTCTTCTGTCCTTCCTTCCTTTTTATGCAGTACTGGGGTTTGAACCCAGGGCTTCACACATGCCAGGCAAATGCTCTACCACTGAGCTGCATTCCCCAATCTTATTTTGTTTTAGAAATAGTGTCTCTATCTGTTGCGCAGACTAGCCTGGAATATCTGGGCCTTCAAGTGAACCTCCTGCTTCAACCTCGCAAGTAGCTGGGACTATAGGCACATGCCATCTGGACTGGCATTCATATTTTATTGGTTACACTTGTCAGTTTTAGAAATTATCCATGTGACATGTGTCACCCACTAGAATGTAAGCTCTAAAAATTCAGGAGTCTGCTCCATCTCCAGAGCCTTATATAATGCCTGCACATTGTAGGTAGGTACTTAATAAATATTTTCTAAAGGAATGAGGGGGTGGGATCTCCATTCAAGATCTTGGAGAATATTTTTCATGATCACATCTGTTCTCATTTCCAGGTTCTCCTCTCTTCACTGATCTGCTTCCCACAACCAAACTTCCTGGTCCCATCAAAGGGCTTCGGGAGGAATTATTCAACCAGTTAGAACTCCTGATAACTGCACTCTTGCCCACTTTTCTTCCCGGCCGCAGAGAGACCACAAGACTTTATCCACCCACTTGCAGAATCTAGATACACTGTGTGTGCAGTATTCTCGGAACCTGTGTTTAGTAACCCTATCAAAAAAGGAAATGAGGTTACCCTGGCAGGAAATGAGGTCAGTTTGGTAACTGATAGTGAAACATTGAACAATGTGGGGGTTAATACGAGTGTGAGTTAATGTAAGGCATGTGGTAAGGCAGTGCAGTAAGATCACATGGATGGTGAGCTGTGCAGGACCAAATGTGGTTTGAGAAGGGAAGATCCCTATAAACTGTCATTTAATTGCTTGCTGGGTACATTGGGCAGGTGTATGTAGGGCAAATCTGCCAAGGCTTCTCAACCTGGGATACAGATTTCTCTGGGCATCTGCAGGAGAACGACGTTGGTCAAAATCAATAAGCACCATTCCCTATGCTGAGCATTTGTTATCTCTAATCCTCCTAGTAACCCTGTTAGGCAGGCACCAGTATCTGCTTCACAGGAAATGAAATTGAAGTTTAAATGAGTATAGGATCTAACCGGGCACGGTGGTGCATGCCTGTAATCCTAGCAGCTGGGGAGGCTGAGGCAGGAGGATCTTGAGTTCAAAGCCAACTTCATCAATTTAGCCAGGCCCTAAGCAGGACCCTGTCTCTAAATAAAATACAAGAAGGGCTGGGGATGTGGCTCAATGTTTAAGTGCCCCTGGGTTCAATCCCCAGTACCCCCCCCAAAAAACACACAAAAAAACAAAAACAAAAAAGAGAGAAAGAAAGAAAAAAGACTAGGGCCTGCCTAGCTGAATGTGGTAGCACACCTTGTAATCCCAGCTGCTCTTGAGGATGAGGCAGCCAGGCTGGACAATTTAGCAAGACTCTCTCAAAATAAAATTGAAGCCGGGCGTGGTGGCGCACGCCTTAATCCAAGCGACTTGGGAGGCTGAGTCAGGAGGATAGCAAGTTCAAAGCCAGCCTCAGCAACTTAGTGAGGCCCTAAGCAACTCAGTGAGACCCTGTCTCTAAATAAAATACAGAATAGGGCTGGGGATGTGGCTCAGTGGCCAAGTGCCCCTGAGTTCAATCCCCGGTTCCAAAAAAACAAACAAACAAAAATAATAAAATTGAAAAGAGCTGGGGGCGTAGCTCAGTGGTGAGCACCCCTAGGTTCAATCCCTGGTATCACCTCCACCATCACCACAAAATCCCCAAAACCAAACCACACAGAAGGACCTACCCTGATGGACCAGCACTGTGGTCCATCAGAGAGGCAGTCTAGTTCCCATTGCTACCTCAGTTTGGGCCCTTTTCCCCTTCCTTCCTTCCTTCCTTCGGTTTTTTCAATCCTGGGGATTGTACTCAGTAGTACTCTACCTGTCCCTGCCCCTGGTCCTTTTTATGTTTAATTTTTGAGACATTAAGTTGCCCAGGTTGGCCTCAAGCTTGTGATTCTCTTGTTTTAGCCTCCTGAGTAGCTGGGATCATAGGCAAGAGCCACCAACGCGAGGCTCTCTTTCTTGTTTATGCTAAGCAAAGGAAAAACAAGGCAAATCCGGGCTCTAATGGATTCTTCCCAAGCACACCTTGGTTTGAATCTATCTAATGGAGTATCCAATGCTTAGCAATTCTGAAACGTCATCTTTAAGTCTTTGGAATCATTCTTGTTAACAGAGCACATAACAGAAATAGAAGGTAAAACTCAATATAGAATGACAGAAAAATTGGGATGGTTATCAAAGATGATTAGCCTACCAACGTTCCAAGTGTCACGGTCCGTCAAAAGCTAATAGGCATGAAAGCTAGTCAACAAAATATACCATAAATGAAAATAATGATGCTGTTCATGTAGTTGAGGGATATGGTTAAGCTAATTAACTTCCTGTTTCATGCACCTCTTTCCTAAATTTGTGGCAATAATGATGTAATTATAATCAGAAGGAACACAAGTCAGTTGGAATTTTAACTCCAGTGGAGGACATTAGTATTCTCATCGCAGGCCTGTACCCTCCCATTTCTTCTGGATATCCAAATCTATCAGCTTCCCTTCTGCCCCTTACCTGTCCCCCACACCCCATCCTGCACAGGATGTCTCAACTGGTACTAAGGGAAAGAGCAGCGCTCTTGGGTGGAGGAGTTGGGAGATTGATCTAAAAACTGCCAACAGCTATTTTTCCACTCACTTGTAGGAACTTGTCTGACAGTGGAGCTGACACACGCAGAGACGCAGAGACGCACAGACAAGAGAGGGAGAGCCTGTCCTCCTTCCAGTTGCCCCAGGGTTTCTCTGTGGTTTGCCTAAGCTAGCCGAGTCGGTTTCTTTCATTTGCAACCAGGAGTCTCACCCATGAACTTTGTCCATTGCAGACACCCCAGCCATCAGCCTTCTACTGCTGTGTGACCCGTGGCCTGGATGGAGGGATAAGGCTCTTATGTGTGTTGGTCTGCCCATGTGTCCCCACCCCGTCCTCCTTGCTGTCCTCCTCCATAGCCTCCTCTCCCAGCAATGTGCTCTGGGAATTACAAATAAGTTTTAATACTCAGTTGAAATAAGTCAGCATCATATTTAAGCAATAATCTTTTAAAAATTTACCCCTAAAACTGCTATGGGTAAGGGGAGTGTGTGTGTATATGTGTGTGTGTGTGTATGTGTGTTTGTTGTTGTTGTTCTTTTGTGGTGCTGGGGTTAGAATCCAGGGCCTCACACAGGGTTGATCATGTACTCTATCACCGAGCAACAACTCCAGTCCAGGGTGAAAGTTTTTTTTTTTCTTTTTTCCCATGAGGTACTTGGGATTGAACCCAGGGGGCTCTATCACTTAGTTACATCCCCAGCCTTCTTTATGTTTTATTTTGAGACAGGTCTCACCAAGTTGCCAAGGTTGGCCTCAACCTTTTGATCTTCCTGTCTTAGCCTCTTGAGCAGTTGGGATTACAGGTGTGTGTCATCACTTCCGGCAAGTTTCTTTCTTCCCTCCCTCCTTCCCTCCCTTCCTTCATTCCTTCCTTTCCCCCTTCCTTCCTCTGTCCTCTCTCTCTCTCTCTCTCTGTCTCTTTCTCTCTTTTTCGTTTTCTTTCTTTTCTTTTTAATATTTCTTTTTTGGTACCAGTGATTGAACCCAGAGGCACTTAACCACTGAGCCACTCCCCCCCTGCTTTTTATTTTTTGAGACAGGGTCCCACTAAGTTTCTGAGGCTGGCTTTGAACTTGAGATCCTTTTGCCTCAGTCCCCCGGAGGCACTAGGATTTTAGGTGTGTGCCGCCACTCTTGGCTGTTTTCTCATACAAAGTTTTTGAATTTGTCTTCATTTGTTAAATGAAATGAATATATTCAAGCATGTAGTTCAGTTTCCAATACACATTGCATGCTCAGTAAATGTTTGTTGAGTGAATGATTGAATGAAAGAACTGAATTCCAGTGTCCTTTGTTGATCAACTACAAGGAAAACAGGTCCCCTTTGATCTTTAGGGCTCTAACTCATTCTTAGCCCGCAGAGACAAAAGACCTTGCCTCTCACTTTGTTCAAATATCAAAGCCCTGGGAGGAAGCATGTGATTGGCCAAGCTTTGTCAGGCCCCAGGAGGGCGGTAAGAGGAAGTTTCTGTTGGAAAGATCCTCTAAGGACATCTGCAGTTTCCTTATTGAGAGGACAGATTCCTGGATTAACTAAGGGACTTGTGCTCAGGATTTACTAACGAAGTGAATACAAAGGCTAATTTATCATAAAATTTTCACACTCAAATATGTTCATGGTGCCAATTATTTTGGATCTTTCCTACCATTTTTCCACTCCCTTGGAGGGAATAATCAGACCAAGAGAGTGGCAGGCTCCTGGCCTAAACCATTGACATCTTGGCAATTTTTTTTCGTATTTTTTATTGTTGCATACATTATAATTACAGATAACGGTGGGATTCATTGTTACATATGAATATAGGCACACTGAAAATGAGTATTTTTGGGGAGGGGTACTAGAGATTGGATCAAGGGGCACTTTACCACTGAGCCACATCCCTAACTCTTTTCTTTTTTTTTTCTTTTTTTGGTACCAGGGATTGAACCCAGGGGCATTAAGCCACTGAATTACATCCCTAGCCCTTTTTATTTTTAATTTTGAGACAGAGACTCACTAAATTGCTTAGGACCTGGCTAAATTGCTGAGGCTGACTTTGAACTTGCAATCCTCCTGCTTCAGCTTCCCAAGCCGCTGGAATTATAGGCGTGTGCCAATGCACATGGCCTAAAGATCAGTCTTACTGCAATCATTTTTCATTTAGAAATCAACAAGTCAGTTTGCTAAAAGAACTTCTAAAATGTTTTAGGGTCTGGATTGGGGGCAGAGGTCCATCTTACTTATGGAAAATATTTCGAAACATTTTTGCAATCTTGGCAATTTCCTTTTGGTTTGTAATCTGTTTCTCCATCTCCTTCTTGACTCTTGTATATTAAATGTTTATTTCCTCTGACTTCAAGTTTATCCATGGATTCTTATCCCCTATACTTATCCTCTACTGTGCAGGATCACAATTGGATGAAATCCAGATGTTGCTTCATCTGGTCGCTTCTTCCCTCTCACCCACCAGTAGAATTCGACTCACCTTGAGATGGCACTGTTCTTCGCAGGTGCAGCAGGCACCTGGGAGATGCTGTGAGTAGTTTTCAGGTTGAGATCCACACAGTTTGCCTGCTCCTACTGGCTATCATTCCAGTTTAAAGGAACATTGCTCCATACTGCTGTCTAAGGGATCCCTGATGGCAGTGAACACAGCGACAAGAGCAGCCCCTCATCCTAGCTCATGCTGTCTGGAAACCCAGATGGAGGGAACAGAGTTCAGTGGTTGTGGGTAAGGGCTGTCCAGATTCCCAGCAGAAGCAGTGTGGAAGAACAGGTATCCTCAGGGATACCTTTTTCACTAATTGTTTCTGGGTTTTGAGTAGTCCCCTCCCCCACAGTATTGGGGGTCCAACCCAAGGTTTAGCACATGTTAGGTAAGAGCCTTAGAGTACCCAAGGGTGCTTAACCACTGGGCAACATCCCAGTCCTTTTGCTTTCATTTTAATTTTCTAGGTACCAGGAATTGAATGTAGGGGTGATTTGCCACTGAGCCACATCCCCAGCCTGTTTTTATTTAGAGACAGGGTCTCACCAAATTGTTTAGGATCTCACTAAGTTTCTGAGGCTGGCTTTGAAGTCAGGATCCTCCTGCCTTAGCCTCCCAAGTCCCTGGGATTACAGGTGTGCACCACTGCATCTGGCCCAGACATTTTTAGTTTTTATTTTGAGGCAAGGTCTCATTAGGTGGCGTACAGCCCTGTTAAATTGCTGCAGCTGACTTTGAACCTGCAACCCTCCTGCCTCAGCCTCCAGAGGCTCTGGGATTATAGGTGTGTGCCACTATTCTAGGCTTGAGCAGTTCTTTTCTGCAGTCAAGTTCAGCAGTAACTAGGGCTCCTCAGCCTTATGTGGCCGTGTGCCTTGAGCTGGGCCGTTTGGGTAATTTGGGGTTAGAGTTTGGCGTTTCAAACCTAGGGATCCGGACAGTCCTTCTGTAGCAACATGGCATTGACTTTTACTGAGAGGCAGAGCATAAATGAAGACAATAACTTGAAGTGGGGCACAGTGGCGCAATCCTATAAATCCAGTGACTCTGGAGGCTGAGGCAGGAGGATTGCAAGTTCACGGTCAGCTTAAGCACATAGTGAGGCCCTCAGCAACTTAATGAGATCCTGTCTCAAACAAACAAACAAACAAACAAACAAACAAAAACTTGAAACGAACTCCAGATGTAGCACATTGGTCAAGTGCCCCTGGGTGGTTCAATCTCCAGGACAAAAACCAAATCATATATATATGATATATATACTTTCCTAGTTGATCCCTTGATCCTTGGATGGAACCCAGGGCCTCACACATGCTAGGTGATTGCTTTATTATGGAGTCACATCCCCAGCCCTATTAGTCCTTTTTAAAGTTTTTTTTAATGTGTGTGTATTTGTCTTTAGTTGCCTAGAAAGTCTTCATTTTTATGTAATAGAAACGGTCAGTCTTTTCCTTTGTGGATTCTATATTTCATTTCATGCTTAGCAAAATCTTTCTAATCGATTATAATATTTTCTAATTTCTTCTAATACTCTTATTTTTTAAACATTGCATTCTTTAACCTGTCTGGAATTTATATTTGCATATGGTATGAGGTAGAATATAGCTTCGTTTTTTTTCCCCTAAATATTCAGTTGCCCAATACTGTGCACTGAATACTCATTCCAATTCACTGGTTTGAAAATGCCAGTTCATTATAAACTAAGCATATTTTCATATAGACACAGAGTTTATTTTTGAATTTTCTATTCATTTCCACCCATCAGTTTTCCTATTCCTGCAGTAAGACCATATTGTGCCAATTTCTATTGCTTTTTACTGTGATTTGTTATCTGATGAGGCAACTCTCCTCATCATCAATCATCGTTCAAAATGTTCTCTGTAGTATTCATACATTTTCTTTACATATTTTATTTTGAGACAGGGCCTTCCTTGCTAAATTGCTGAGGCTGACCTTGAACTTGCGATCCTCCTGTCTCAGCCTCTGGAGCTGCTGGGATTATGGGCGTTCACCACCATGAATGTTCATTTCATGAACCATGCTCTAACGGCTGGTCATTTATGGGGTACAAATGCATGTCCCCTTTGCCTCAATTTGGGACAGTTCTGCAGTGCCATCCTGGCTGCAGATTCCTGGGGAGCTGCTGAGGCCTCCCCTCCCTGCATTGCAGCGACCTCTCCATACTTAGTCCTGAATGTGGATAATTTATAAGAACCTGTTGTGCAGCAGTTCAGTGCTAGAGCACTTGCCTAGCACATGTGAGGCCCTGTGTTTGATCCCCAGTTCTGCCTATTAAAAAAAAAAAAGAATCTATTGGTCTATTGCATAGCTTTAAATCTGTATTTAAATTTTATCATTAAATTAAAAAATAACAACAGTGTTGAAGTAATTTTTAAAAAAGAAATTCAGCCCTGCCCACCTCCTTCCCCACCTGGTAGTCCCACTACCATATTTGGAGTCATTTCCTTTCTACCTACTTCCCTTGAGTGGGGATCACCCAGAGTCACGTTTTTGCCTGGCTTACTACTATGGAAAGAATGAAATGGTAACACAAAGATTTCTCATAAAGGTGGATTTTTTACTGCTATATTAAAAAGTTGACCAAAGAGCCAAGCATGGCTGAACTATAACAGTCGTTTGGAAAGCTCAGAGCTCTTGACCCAAACTTGGGTCCAGAGCAGGTGACTTAATCATTGTCATGGTACTGGAATTGATGTTTATGATTTGAAGTTCATCATTTAAAGTTAAATGATTTGAAGGCTTGGTCCCCAATGTAGCAATGTTCAGAGATCAGGCCCTTGGGAGGTAATTGGATCTTGAGGGCTCTGACTTCATAAATAGATTAATCCATTTACGGATTCATAGTTTAATGGATGGGGGGTGGGGTTGTTGTACAAGTGAGCACACTGCCTCTTTCTCTCTTTCTCTCCTGGCTGCCATGAGATGAGCAGCTTTCCTCTGCCATGCTATTCTGCCATGATGTAGTACCCTGCCACAGGCCTAAGAGCAATGGGGGCAAGAGAGGATGAACTGAAACCATGAACAAAATAAAAACATTTTATCCTTGTAAGTTGATTATCTCAGGTATCTTGTCACAGCAACAGAGGGCTGACACAATGATCTCCCCTGAAAAATGAAATTCCTGGAAGAAGTTGCTTAACATTATACAGCCTCTTAGCCAAAGTACCAGAACTGAAATCCAGGGTTCTGAGCTCTGGATTCCCACTGCAGTGTTCTTTCTACCAAAGAAAGTCACCATTTTCTAAAAGCTGGATGTATTCTCTGATAGGATCTTTCTCTGGGCAAGCATGATAAGCTTCTGTTCTCTATGGGCAGAGGAATTCTCATCCTTGGAGGGGAAGAGGGCAGAGAAACATGCCCAAAGGACCTTCTTGTCTGTGGTCACCCTGAGGAAGTAGCTGCAGTTCTCATTGCTCAAGAGTCCCAACTCTCACCCTACTAAAGTAGCTCCAGGGTTCTATGCACTCCAACCTCCAGAAGCTATGGGGGACCCTGTCCCCCATTCATTCTTATGCATCCTTAAAACTCCCCACTCAGTTAGGATCTTATTTTGGCCACTGAATCATTAATCTAATGTGAAGTGGTTGGAAATGCCTTTCAAAAATGAGGAACTTCAAAACTGAAGAGCTGGTGTTGGTTGATCCTGGACAATTATGTTTTATTTTGCCCCAACAAATCTCATGCAACTCTAAATTCAGAAAATAAAGGTGGGTGAGGATGTGGAAAAATCAGGACTTCGTTGTTGTTTTGGTGCTGGGGATTGAAGCCAGGGCCTCACAAATGTTAGGCATGTGCTGTACCTCTGAGCTGCACCCTCAGCCCTTAGAAATTGGAACTTCCGTATATTGTTGGCAGGAGTAAAAAAATGGTATAGCCACCATGGAAAACAACTTAGTGGTTTTTCGAAAAATTAAAAATAGTACAACCATATCCAGCCATCCCACTTCTTGGTATATTCAAAGGAATTGAAACCAGGGACTTTGAGAAGCATTTGCACATCCATATTATAGCAGCATTTATGAACCAAGTGGTGGAAGCAGCCAGAGTATCCACTGACAGATGAATAGACAGACAACAACAACCAAGTACAATGGAACATGATTCAACCTTAAAAAGAGAAGGAAATCCTATCACATGCAAAACGGGGATGAATGTTAAGGCCATTTTGCGAAATGAAGTAAGTCAGACACAAAAAAGAAAAAGATGATTTGAGTCCACTTACATGGTGTGCCTAAAGTAGTCAAATTGGCAGAAACAGAAAGTTGGATGGTAGTTGACACAGGCTATGAGAGGAAGAGCAGGGGAGTTGTTTCATGGGTACAGAGTTTTAGCTTTTCAAGATGAAAAGTTATGGAGATTGGTTGCACAACAATGTGAATATGCTTAACACCGCTGAACTGATATTTAAAAAGGGTCACTGTGTCACAGTGGCACACACTTGTAATCCCAGCTACCTGAGAGGCTAAGGTAGGAGTCTGGCACTTTGAGACTAACCTCAGAAGCTTAGTGAGACCCTCAGCAATTTGAGGCCAGTCTGGTAAACATAAGACCCTGTCTCAATAAAAAGGAGAGAAAAGAAAATAAGATTAATTTATTGTATGGGATTTTATTATTTATTTATTTATTTTTGCTTTTCAGTAGTGGAGATTGAATCCTGGGTCACTACTAAGCTAGATTCCCAGTGCTTTAACCTTTTTTTTTTTTTTTTTTTTTTTTTTTGTGGAGACAGGGTCATGCTAAATAGCTCAGGCTATCCTTCAATATGCAATTCTCCAGCCTCAGCCTCCTGAGTTGCTGAGATTACAGTCCTGTGCCATTGTGCCCAACTTAAATAAAATACAAAAATCTCAATGAGCAAGCTGAAAACAAATTTGACATATCTGAGGAAGAAATTAATAAATTAAAATATGGAGCTTCAAATACCATTCATAATGCAGTAAGAGAAACAAAAAGATGTTAGGAAACATGAATGATGCAATGAGAATACAGCCAACTGGGGTTTGTTCCAGAAGAAAAGAGTAGAGAAATTGGGTGTGGTGGTGCACATCTGGAATCCCAACTACGCTGGAGGTTGAGACTGGAGGATTGAAAGTAAGAGACCAGTCTTAGCAATTTAGTGAGGCCCTAAGCAACTTGGTGAGTCCGTCTCAAAAAGAAGAATAAAAAGGGTCGGGGATGTGGCTCAGTGGCAGGACACCTGGTTGGAAAAAAAAAAAAAAAGATTAATCAAACCTTGAGAAGACATGGAGGAAACTCAAATACATATTACTAAAGTGAAAAAGCCCATTTGAAAAGGGCTTTTTTTCCCCAACCATATGACATTCTGGAAATATGCAAAGATTCCTTCAGAACTATGCGAATGGTAAAAAGATCACTGGTTACTGGGGGTTAGGGGTCAGGGAGGATCAATAGTGGAACACAGGATTTTTCATTGTGATACTATAATAATGGATACATGTTTACACATTTGTCCAAAGCCTAATGGAAAACGTGGATTTGGGGTGATAATGATGTCCAGTCCAGCTTCATTGATCACCATGAATGTGGCGTTGTGGGGGAGGTATCAGTACCGGGGACACTGTGGGTTGCAGCGGATAAACAGGAACTCTGTGAGTTCTGCTTGCTTTCGCTACCAACTTAAAACCTCACTAAAAACATTAAATATTTAAAAGGAAAAAACAAGTATCCAGAGAGAACAAGCAAATAAGCAACAGAAGAACAATCAGCACCCTAACGGCAAACACCTTAATTAAAACAAAACAACATTTTTTTAAAAAAGTAAGGGCTCAGAGGTAGAGTGCTTACCTAGCATGTGCACGGCCCTGGGTTCAATCCCTAGCACCACAAGAAACCAAAGAAAAGCAAAACCCACAAACAAAACAAGGAATTTGAGGTCAGCTCTTGCTGAGCATGGTTGGGCCCTGTTCCCTCTTCCCTTCCCTCTACCCTCAGTGTGTCTTCATTAGTATGGACAAATGCTTTCATTCTTCTTTTAAAAAAATGTGCATACGCACACACACGTTGTAGATGGACACAATTTTATTTTCATTTATTTATTTATATATGATGCTGAGGATCAAACCCAGGGCCTCACATGTGCTAGCCAAGTGCTCCACCACTGAGCTTCAGTCCCAACCCCAAATGCTTTATTCTTTACTTAGAAGAAGAGAGAGGGGGCTGGGGATATAGCTCAGTTGGTAGAGTGCCTGTCTCACACGCACAAGGCCCTGGGTTCTAATCACCAGCACCGCAAAAAAAAAAAAAAAAAAAAAAAAAGAAGAAGAAGAAGAAAGGCTGAAGGTGAGGAAAGGGAGGGGAAAGGAAGTTTACTTATGGCAGAAAGGGTATTTGGGTTTAATACTAATTTAATCTGGGGAGGGTAGGGATCTAGAAAGACCATTGGCTCATTTCCATCTTGCAGGATAAGATTATACCCACATCAGTGTCTCAGAGGTAGGAAACCACTGGAGACACCTTCAATGAGGGTGTCCATCTGTACTGGAGCTTAGAAACTCTAAAGTATACTTACAGTTTATTATCTCAATCCTTGGGAGAGGTCACTCTCCTATTCTGTCAGGCAAAGGCAGCAACATTTTTAGATATCTTAGTTCATCTTAGAATATTTTGTTGGTCAAAATTTACATTCTACTTATGTATGATCTATCAAAATGTATAAATGCATTCTACTGTCATGTACAACTAATAAAATAAAAAAATTTAAAAATTCTGCAGGCTCCCTCTGATTTTCCTTTCATTTTGCTTATGAGTAGAGAAAGGTAGGCTGAGATGGTGAAAAATTTTATCTTCAGTCTGGATCTTTGTCAGGAAACCCAGACTGCTAAGTGAATATTGACATTGGAATGTCTACGTGAGTTCCCCATACTTACACCTCAAATCAATCTGTTGGGTTGGTTTTTTTATGTTGCTTATCTTCCCATCTTTCCTGACTCAGAAAATGACAATTTCATCCTTCCATAGGAGTGGGCCAAGATCCTTGGAAAAATCCTTCTCTTTTTTCATACCTCATGTCCAGTACATCAGGGGATGCTGGTGGCTCTGTCTTTCAAAATACACCCAGAAATCCAATAATTTTTAACCACTCCATCATCTCTCATTTGGATTACTGCAATAACCTCCTTAAAGACCACAAGGTAGGAAGGAGCTCAGTAAATAACGAACGAATGAATGAGTGAATGAATGAATGGCAGGGATTCTACTACCGAGGCAGGGATTATCACTGGCTGTTCATGGCTCATGGTTAAACTGGAGGGCCCTTGCCATCATTTGGGAGAGAGTGGGAAGACCTTTCATTTGGGCAGGAAGTGATGAGGACCCTAAGAGGAGACAAGAGGGAGGAAAGTTAAGGTGAACATAAAAAAACGCAAGAGACCCAAATCTTTGCCATGTTGCCCTAGGACCTGACTTCCTTAACAAGACCCCTGAAGTCAAGAATAACTTCTTGACTTAACAGTCAAGAATCAATAAATGGGATGGACTCAAACTTAGCTTTTTTTTGGCAAAAGAATCCATCAATAATGTGAAATAAGTCAAATCCCCCTAAAACAAAGGCTGAATGTTTTCTCTGATATGCAGATGCTAATTCATAATAAAGCAGTGGTGGGGGAAGGATAGGGAAGAATAGAGTTACTTTATATCAGGTAGAGGGGAGTAAAGGGAGGGGAAGGCATCTGGGGGAGGAATGATAGTAGAGTAAAACAGCCATTATTACCTCACGGACATGTATGACCGCATGACTGATGTGATCCTGCAATAGGTACAATCAGAAAAATGAGAGATTATACTCCATTTATGTATGATTTATCAAAATGTATAAATGCATTCTACTGTCATGTACAACTCATTAGAACAAATAAAATAAAAAAATATATAAATGCAGGAGAGAACTGGGCTGGTTATCCTGCTTTTCTCTGTTGACCAGTCCAACCCAGAGTCCTGTGAGGTGGTCTTCAGGAAGCTGGGACAGGGGAATGACCCTCCCTGAGGTCCAGGTGAATACAGCAGTTCCCTTCTGAGCTCTGGAGCTACATCCCATGGAGGAAGAGAATGGTGTAAGCTCCCGGAACTGGGGCTGGACAGGAAAGGTAAGAAAGGCACGTGGCCTGGAATCCCTTCCCCTCTTCTGGGACCACCTCAGTTTCTCCTTCTCCCCATCAGAGATCCAGAAGTGCTGCCTATAGCCTGGGTCTTCTGCCAGCTCTGCGAGCCCTTCCAGAAGCTCCCTCTCTCTTTGGCCATTCTTTCAGTAGGCACCTAAGGCCTGGTCCTTCCTCTTGGTCATCCTGTGGCTCTTCTCCAGACTGGCTAATGGAGTATGGTTTGGGGAAAGTGCTTGGCTGAGTCTCCTGCATGTTGAATTCAGTTTCCTCCTTTGGGTGTGTTTTAGCTTCCAGCTGGGATCTTTGCCATAGCAGTTACAACAAGCACACTCTGCATGCAGGCTCTTAAAGCTACACACGCAAAGAAATAACTAGAAAGGAATTCCTACGGCAGACAAGGGGTTATCAGAATCTCCACCCCTACCAGGCTCAGAAGCTCTGTACTTGCCTGTCCATAACTGCTAGGCACAGAGAGATTTAACTAGCTTGAATTCTTTCTATAACCACATTGAAATCAGATATCCTGTGGGAAGGGGAGGTTTTCCTTCAAGCCTTCTCTCGCTAGCCAAAATCACAGTCACTGGCGTGGCAGCCTGAGAGAGACACCTGGAGGTTCACCTGTATTTTTCCTCATCCCTCACCCCTTATCCTATCTGTCCGCAAGGCCTATTGCCTTTACAAAGTTGCCTGGAATTTATCTTCTCTCCACCACTTAGTGACAATTGTGACCCCCTTGGGCAGCTGGTGACTAGTCTACCTGCTTCTGCTCTCGCATTGGTGCAGACCATTCTTCTGCAGCAGTTAGAGCTGCCTTTTAAGAAGTCAAATCCCATTATTCCCCTGGCCATAACCTTCTAAAGGCTCCCATTGAACTTTGGATACACTCTTACTCTGGCCCCAGGCTCAGCGCGACAGTGACTCCAGCCTTGCTCTCCTGCCACGTGATTTCCTCTCTCCCACTAAGCTACCCAGCTTCTTCTCTCTCCCTCAAGCCTCTTTCTTCAGCCTGCCAAGCTTATTCCCATCTTAGAGCCGTGAGATAGATGTGTGTTGACAATTAGAGCTAAATGCTCTGTGAAGGTTTGCTCCTGGCTGGCTTCTTAGTAATTAGGCTTCTGATGGATATTATTGCTTCATAAAGAAACACCCCAAAACTCAGTGGTTTCAAGATGGCAGGCCTTTATTTTGCTCATCTATCTTTATTTTGGCCAGGGCTTGATGGGAAGATTTATTTTGCTTCATGCAACATCAGCTGGGCCAAATCCAAAGAAATGAGGATTTGTTTTTGAGTTGGCTCACTCGTGGGGCCGGTACCTTGGTGCTGGCAGGCGTCCATGAGCTACTCCAGGGTTGAAGGCTGGGGCCTTGGTTGGTCTCCATGTGGATACCTAGAAAAGTATCCCAAAAGTGTTAGGTAGAAGCTATACTGGTTTCTATGACCTAGTTTTGGAAGTCACATAGCATCTCTTCTGTTTTACTTTCTTGGTTGAAAAGGTCAAAAGATGGGGCTGGGGTTGTGGCTCAGTGGTAGAGTGCTTGCCTGGCATGTGTGAGGCACTGGGTTCAATCCTCAGCACCAAATGTAAATAAATAAAAAAAAAATACATTAAAAAAAAAAAAAAAAAAAAAAAAAAACAGAAAAAAGAAAGAGAAAAGGTCCAAAGATCTGCCCAAGTTCAAGAGGAGAAAATACAGACTGTGCCACCTAATAGGGTAGTGGCAGGGCTATGACACAGCATGTGGAAGTGAGAATACTGCTTTTCTCGATACTCCTTATCTTCCAGTTAGCTGCACATGCAGCCCTCACTGTTCTGCATAAGTTGGCTCTTCCTCCTCACCCCAGTCATTCTTTACCATTTCAGCCTCCGCCTGTTATTATCTTACATTCTTTTGTTCCTTTACTTATTTATTCACTTGTGGCCTTTGAAAATTTTTTATTGCCAGGTGCAGAGGTGCACGCCTGTAATCCGAGCATCTCGGGAGGCTGAGGCAGGAGGATGGCGAGTTCAAAGCCAGCCGCAGCAAGGGCAAGGCACTAAGCAACTCAGTGAGACCCATCTCTAAATAAAATACAAAATAGGGCTGGGGATGTGGCTCAGTGGCCGAGTGCCCCTGAGTTCAATCCCTGGTTCCCCAAAAAAAGAAAATTTTTTTTTAATTTTACTTTTTGCAGTCCTGAGGATTGACCCACAGCTCACATGGGCTAGGCAAGTGCTCTACTACTGAGCTACTTCCCTACACTTTTAATTTTGAGACAGGGTCTCACTGAGTTGCTGAGGCTGATTTCAAACTTGCAACTCTTCTTCCTCAGCCTTCCAAGTAGCTGGGGTTACAGACCTGTGCCACTGCTCCTGGCTTCACTGGCAGCCTTATGCAAGAATAAGATCTCCCTGCCTGGCGCGGTGGCACATGCCTATAATTCCAGCAGCTGGGGAGGCTGAGGCAGGAGGATCTCCAGTTCAAAGCCAACCTCAGCAATTTAGCAAGGCCCTAAACAACTCAGTGAGACCCTGTCTCTAAATAAAATATTTAAAAAGGGCTAAGGATGTGACTCAGTGGTTAAGCACCCCTAGGTTTAATCCCCAGTGTGAAAAAAAAAAAAAAAGGAATATGATCACCCTGAAGCAGGAGCCCTGCATGAAGAGAGCCAGATGGGAGGCTATTGAACAATACTCTGGTAACTAGAGAGGTGTTGGTTCTTCAGAGAGGTATGGAAGGGTAGAGGAGTTGGTGTTTGGTGATTGACAGGGAGGAGCAATCACCACTGGGTTACTCAAGCTGAGGAACAGCAGATGATGGAGGGCTTGCGTGGCTCTGAATTGCCTGGCATGTGCGTGGAGGGACTGGCTGGATGCTCCACAAACCCTCTCCTCTCCTTCCCAAGCTTCCCCCAGGTTACATTTCCCAGCTCTCTTGTAGTTACCACCCAGGAAATGTAAGTAAAAGCTGATATATACCACTTTTAAGCTTGGCCTATTAAAAACCATCCTGCGAAATCCTGTGTGCTCCCTTCGTCTTGGTTGGTGGTGTTATAGGAAGTGTGTTAAAAACTGCAGTACTGCTGGGTGTAGTGTGGGTGTGGTGGCGCATGCCTATAATCCCAGGTGCTCAGGAGGCTGAGGCAGGAGGATCACAGCCATTTATGAGACCCTGTCTCAAAATAAAAAATAAAACGGGCTGGGAATGTGGCTCAGTGGTTAAGTGCCCTGGAGCTCAATCCCTGGTACCAAAAAAACCACAAAACAAACCAAAACAAAAGAGTCTGGGTTCCTGAATGTCAGTGTGGAGTAGGTACTCCCTGACTGCAGGCTTCCTTTCATGATACAGAATTTGTGTGTGTGTGGTCCTAGGGTTGGAACTCAGGGCCTCACCATGCTAGGCAAGCTCTCTACCACTGAGATACATTCCCAGCCCTTTTAAGATTGTATTTTGAGACAGGGTCTTGCTAAGTTGTCCAGGCTGACCTTGAGCTTGCGATCCTCCTGCCTTAGCCTCCCAAGTAGCAGGGAGGTGTGCACCACCAAGACTGGTGAATGACATAAGCTTATTATCCTACAGTTTTGGGGGCTCAAAGGTTTGACATGGGTCACCCTGTACTGGAAACAAGGTGTAGGCAGGGCTGCTTTCCTTTAGGAAGCTCTAGGAAAACTCATTTCCCTGCCTTTCCTGGTTTTTAGAGGTCGCCTGCAGTCCTAGTCTCAAGGTTCCCTTCCACCTTCAAAGCCAGCAAGGTAGACCTTCTCACATGTTCATTCTCACACCACTTCTATTGTCACATCTCCTCCTTCACTTTTTTTTTTTTTTTTGGTACCAGTGATTGAACCCAGGGTCGCTTAACCACTGAGCCACATTCCCAGCCCTTTTTTGTATTTTATTTAGAGACAGAGTCTCACTGAGTTGCTAAGTACCTCGCTAAGTTGCTGAGGCTGGTTTTGAACCCTCAATCTTCCTACCTCAACCTCCTGAGCTGCTGGGATTACAGATATGCCCCACTGTGCCTGCCTCCTCACTCACTTTTAAGGACCCTGTGATTGCATTGGGACCACCAGAGAGCAAGAAATGACCTCCCTTTATTAAGGTTAATTAACCACCTTAATCCATCTGCCACCATAATTTCCCCTTGGCTGTGTGACCTAATATCTTGCAGGTTTCAAAGGTCAGGACATGGACATCTTTTGGAGCCATTGTTCTGCCTGCAGTGGAGGGAAATGACTTGTCCCGCTCACACAGCAAGTCAGGAGCAGAGCTGGAGTTTGGGCCCTGGAGTCTGGTTCCTGGGCTCCTATTTTTTAATCCTATGCTATTCTTCCTCTACCAGTGTACCAAGCAGGGGGGTTGAGACAGTTTATTATGACTTACATAAGACATTCCTCCAGGCTCCCTCTTCCCCTCATTTCACAAGATATCATGAAATTCTCTGTTATGATTTGGCTTCCCTCAGCGGCTGTAGGATTTAGGTCTAGTCTGGGACCAGCTGGCAGGGGGCTCAAATCTCAGCGAGGTCGCTTACTTGCCAAGTTATTTGGGTAAGTTATTAAGGTTCTTTGTGCCTCTGTTTCCACAGCTGTAATGTGGGGGAAATGACAGTATTCTACTCCAAAAGGATGTTATGAGGATGAAGAGAGGAGTAATTAAAATGTTTACTTAGCAAGTGTTTTATGTTAGCAGGGATTATTTTTCCTACCGTGTTTTCCTAAAGGGTCACCTGCCCAGATTGGATTTCTGGACCCTTCCAGGTTTGGTTCTTGATAAAAGAACGCATAAAATTCTGGCTTCCATGTCTGCCTGTAGAGCTCAGATTGGGACCAGCCTTCTAGAGGTGGATCAGCAATAGGTAAAGGGGATAAAATTGAGGATTTAAATTTGCAAAAATAAATTTTATTTATTTATGGTACTGGATATTAAACACAGGGCCTTGAGCATGCTAGGTGAGTACCACTGACTTAACACCTCTAACCTTTTTTTAAAAAAGAAGACTTGGAGAGTCTCCCTAAGTTGCCCAGGCTTGTCTTGAACTTGTGATCCTCCTGCCTTAACCTCTCTGGCAGCTGGGATTTCGGGTGTGTACCACCAGGCATAGCTGCACAAATGAATTTTAAATCTGAGGCCAGGTGAGCCCATGCCGGTGCAGCCCATCTGTGGGGCCGTGTTCAGGTCACCTGAGGAACTCCCCGAAGGATGCCTACTGTGGATTTCTCCAAATGAGCCCATTGTAGACCTAACTTCTGGGAATAAATGACATAACCCCACATCCTCATCTTCAAGGCCATTGAATGAAGCAGTCACATAGGGAACAATCCTGCCACAAGGAACATTAAACTTTAACGGAAGAAAAATGGTTCATTATGATGACCACCAACACCGATATAAAGATATAATGGCAGTTTTTCTTAGATCAAGTTCCAGATTAAACTTGACCTCTCTCTTTTTTAAAAAACTGTGCTCACTCTTACAGCATTTTTAAGAGACTGTTGACATCTTTTTACCATCACATTTTTTTTTTAAGTCTTTTACAAAGACCTTGGGGGTGGGGGTCAGCTAAGGGTAGAGGTGTGCTTAGCATGTGCGAGGCCTGGGTTCCATCCCCCGCAACAAAAACAACCCTTTAACTTTTAGAACAGTTTTAGATTTATATGAAAATTGAAGAAATGGTTCAGAGTTCCCATAAATGCCCCTTCCAATTTCCCCTATTAGTAATCTTATGTTAGGCTGGTACATTTATTCTAATTTTTTCATTTATTCTAATTAATAAACCAATATCAACACATAGTCATTGACTAACTTAATTTATTCAGGTTTCTTTTATATCCTCTTTCTCCAGGATCCCATTCAGTGTATCACAGGACATTAAGTCATCATGTCTCCTTAGACTGCCGTTGCTGTGACAATTTCTCAGACTTTCCTTGGTTTCGATGACCTTGACAGATTTAAGGAGTACAATTCAGATATTTGTAGAATGCTCTTCTTCTTTTTTTTTTTTTTTTTCATTTTTTTGATACTGGGGATTGGATCAGGGGTATTCTATCACTGAGTTGCATTCTGGGACTTTATTTTTTTATTTTGAGACAGGGCCTCACTAAGTTGCAAAGGCTAGCCTTGAACTTGGGATCCTCTTGTCTCAGCCTCCCTTGTTGCTGGATTATGGGTGTGTGCCACCACACCTGGCTGTAGAATGCTCTTCTATTGGAATCTGTCCAGTGTTTTTCTCAGGGTTAGCCTGGGGTTACAGGTTTCGGGGAAGAAGACTACAGGGGTAAAGAGTCCCAGTCATCAGATCAAATCAAAGTCTATACTATCACCATGATTTACTACTGCTAATGTGGACCTTGACCTGGCTTTGACAGGTCTCTTTGCTGTAAAGTTATTCTTCCCTCTCACCTCCTTCCACACTGAGCTCTTTGGGAGGGAGTCTCTGTCCAAACACAGCTGGGGAGCCAGTGGGAGCCATGCTTCATCTCCTCTCGGGGTGCATTTCTTTCCCAGGGCTGCAGTACCGAGGTATTGCAGCTGGTGGACAAACTTCTTTCACATTTCTAGATGCTGGAAGTCTGAAGTCAAAGTGTCAGTCTCTGAAGGTATATGTCTAACTTTAAAACAAAAACAACTGCCAAATTATTTACCAACCATGTCATTTTACATTCCCACTGGCAGTGGATAAGAGTCCCAGGTGCTCCACATTTTTACAAATGTTCTGTGTTGTCAGTCTTTAATTGTAGCCAACTTAATGGCTCTAAAAGAGTATTTCATTGTAGTCATGTTGCTTTTTTTTTTTTCTTTTTCTTTTTTGCAATACTTGGGGTTGAACCTGGATACTCTACCACTGGGCTCCATTCCCAACCCTTTTAATTTTTGAGGCAGGATCTCACTAACGTTGCTGAGGCTGACCTTGAACTTGCAGTTCTCCTGCTGATTCAGCCTCCAGAGTTGCTGGGATTACAGGCATGTACTCCTGTGCGTGCACTACTGTGCCTAGTTTGTCTTTCTTTCTTCTATCTGTGCTGTGTGCACGTGTGCATGCGCACACACGCTCGTATACGCTCATGGATGTGTGTAGGACGGTACCCAGGGCCTTGAGCATTCTAGGCAAGTGGTCTTCCACTGAGCTGCACCCACACTCCCTCATGATGCATTTTTCACTTACTGCATCTTAGAGATTTTCCTATACCAGCACATATAGACCTGCTTCAACAACTTGAGTGATTGGATAGCCTTTTATTGGATAAATGCAAAATAATTTACTTGATTCCTCGGTTGATGAAGATTTAGGTTATTTCTGGCTTTAACAATTCTGCCATAAACCTTCTAGCTCATGAGTGTTTATATAAATATACCTGTAGGATAAGCACTTAGAAGAAGAATCAGTGGGGTCAAAGAATATGTGCATTAAAAAATGTTTATATTGATTGTCATGTCACAGCTCCAATTACCTCTCCTCAAAGAAACTGAGGCTCCCACAAGCCATGTCCTCCCTAGTCCTTCTTATGCCACACATCCCAACATTTTACAGGACTCACCACTTTTTGACATTTGGTTTGACGTGCTGATACTGGGTTCAGGATGTCTCCCACTAGCACAATCTTTCTAAAATATATTCTATAGTATGGATGCATTATAATTTGTAATTTCCCCATTGAGGAAACTTTACTGAGGTTGCTCTAGTATGGAGTTATGCAAATCATCTTGCAAAGGGCATTTTGGTGAGCAGGCCAACTTGCACTACTGTATAAACCATTATCTAAAGGATTACTAGTAGCTAACGTTTACTGAACATGTGGTCTGTGTGCGGCACTGCTCTAAGTCCTTTGCAAAGTATTTTCTGAAAACCCCTGTGAATTAGATATTACTATTAGCTTAATTTTACAGACATGGAAGCTGAGACAGACAGATAAATGGCATTTCCAGGATGCTAGAGCTGGCAAGGGATGGGGCTGGAGTTGAAATCCAGCCAAGCTGGCTGGGTCAGCAGTCCTACACTGTGTGAAATGTCTGGCCTGGGGCTTTTGGGACAAAGGTTGGCCACATTTAAAAGTGAGCTGCTGTCCAATTGCTCTCCCAAAGAGCTGCGCCATTCTCTGGTCTCACCAGAATGAAAGTGAGGTCCTTTTTCTAAGTGTAAGTAGCTGTATGTAGGGGATATGGAAATGAAATGTACCCAGCATACAGTCCTGCCTGGAGCAGGCAGCTGCTGACTAAAGGGACATTGTGGGGGGAGGGGGGCGAATGGAGAGATGAAGGAGCCACAGGTGTGGAGAGAGGGGACACAGAGCAGACGGAGGGGCACTGTGCAATGTACCATCTTATCTCCAAAACTCACTCATTTAACACACGTTTGCAGTGTTCCTTATTTTTCTGCTCTTACCTCAAATAGTGACCTGGCTGTCCTTGCCTTTTCCAGTGGGGATCTGCTGGAGCAGATCAGAGAGGATTTCTACATCCTGTACATAGAATCTCCACCCCACCCTACAGTCAATCCTTGCCTCACTTTGTTTTCCTTCAATAGGGTATATACCCTCATCTGACATCTGATTCACTTCCCCAATTTTGGCTACTGGGGATGGAACCTATGGGCACTCTACCATTGAGCTACATACATCCTACCCTTTTAATTTTTTTAAATTTTGAGACAGGATCTTGTTAAGTTGCTTAGGACCTCCTTAAATTGCTGAGGTTGGCTTTGAACTTTGGATCCTCCGGCCTCAGCCTCCTGCGTTGCTGGAATTGCAGGCATGCACTACTATGCCTGGTTTATTTTAAAGACAGGGTCTCACTGGGCGCGGTGGCGCATGCCTGTAATCCCAGTGAATTGGGAGGCTGAGACAGGAGGATTTCAAGTTTAAAGCCAGCTTCAGCAACTTAGCGAAGCTCTAAGCAACTCAGCGAGACCCTGTGTCTAAATCAAATACAAAAAGGCCTGGGGATGTGGCTCACTAGTTAAGTGCCCCTGGGTTCAATTCCGGGCGCGCGCCGCGCGCACACCCACACACCCACACACACCCCCACACACAAAGCAGTCTCACCGAGTTGCCCAGGCTGTCCTGGAACTTGCGATTCTCCTGCCTCAGCCTTCGAAGGCGCTGGGATTGCAGGTGTGTGTCATTGCACCTGGCTTCATTGATTACTTCTAAGTTGTTATTGCTTGTCTCCCCCTGACTCCCTACTTCGCGGAGGGAGGATAATAAAACCTCACAAGCGCTTGAGGCTGTGCCTGTTCTGTTCACCGATCTATCCCCGGTGCCGAGGATATTCCTGGCATTCACAGGCGCTCTGTATTCGGCGAACACAGCACCTATTTACTGGTCTGGAGCTGCGTGCGCAGCGGCAGGCAGGACAGAGATCCTGTCCGCAGGCTCGGCATTAGTCCTGCCCAAGGGTGACAGCCTGAAGAGGCTCTCACGCCCCTGGGCTCCAAGTAGCTTTGTACGGTGGTCAAGTCCGAAACCTGCCGCGCGAGTCCTTCGGGACTGCAGCCGCGCCCGCCCGCCCGCAGCGCCCTCTGGCGGGCTCGGTGGTGGCGCAGCGCCGGGTGGGCGCAGGCCCTCCCCTCCCGCGCGCTGGAAACCCCGGGAGCTCCCAGGCCACTTCCTCCCGACTTCGAGCCACTTCTGCTTTTGCGGGGAGCGGGAAGAGGAAGGAGGGCTGGGGGAGGGCGGAGCGTAGGGCGAGGCTGGAGGAGACCTGGCGCCATCTCCCACGGCGTCGTTCGCAAGGTTTGCTTTTTCAAGTTCAAAGACACCTCAGTTTTGGAGGGCCCTCTTTTCCCCCAGGCACAGCAACGAGTTCATCTTCCGCCCCTTCTCCCCGCGGGAAGTGAGGGGCTGCGAGGTGTAAGGCGAAGGCGAAGGCTGTTCCGTGTCCTGCCTGCGAGCCGACGTCCCTCGGTCTGGTACTAACGCTTTGGGGCCAACGCGAGCGGTTCCTCTGAGTTTGGGGTCTAGGTTCCCTGCGGTCCGGGTACACAGGGTGTGCTTAGATTCGGTCGGCGTGCACAGGGTGTGGCTCGACACCTTACGGAGGGCTCCGCACGGAGCTGAAAGCCCGCGGGAGCAGAAGTCCAGGCGCCACCTGGCGGCCGAGCCTTGCAGCCCAGACACAGCCCTCCTGGTGTTGGGGTCTCTTCCAGACCCCACTGGGTTGGGAGGCCTGGATCACTGACATGTGTTTGAGAACACAGAGTGGGATCAGGTTTTGAAAAGTTGAGGAATGAGCTGCCCATTCATGATGATTTCTGTTGGTGTTGTCCACCAAGTCTCCCGCATTGAAAGGTAAATCCTTCTCCTGCCATCTGCCTGCCTGCCTGCCTATCTCTCATCATCTGTCAATCATCTATTTTAAATTCAGTTTTGATAAAGCCAAGGAATGTGGTTACAAAAAGAATACATAGTCATTGTAAAAACTAAACTAAAATAATATATAAAGTTCCTGTGATTCCTGTTGGATGTTCGCCCTGTCCCTGGAAGGTGCTCACTGTAAGTGAAGGTTTGTGGGTTCTCCTTCCTTGATTCTAGCAACTTTATCCCCTTCCAGGTGTTGACAGGACTGGCCCATCCAACCTGCAGAGCTGGAACGCCTCAGAGGCAGTCCTGGAATAGATGGAGGCAAGGGGGTGAGGAAACAAGTCAGAGGGAGACAAGGGGCATCCTCCAAAGTTCCACACTTCTCTTTTTGTGTAACTTGATAAAATTTTTTTGTCCTTGTCCAGTTCTTTCCCATTCAAAGAAAATTTCCTTTTACTCTAGTAGGCTTAACTTTTTTTTTACTAGCAGCCAGTCTTACCATGGGTGATCCCCTTACTCAGTTGATTTGAATTGCTTACAAAGGGCAACATCAATGAGGAACCAGGCCAGGTGTGGGGGCACACACCTATAATCCCAGTGACTCTGGAGGCTGAGGCAGGAGGATCTTAAGTTCAAGGCCATTCTGGGTAACTTATCACAACTGTGTCTCAAAAAATAAAAAGGGCTGTGAACTTAGCTCAGTGGTAATGCTCCCTGGATCCAACCAACCCCTAACACTGAAACAAAACCAAACAAATGGACAGGCCACGATCTTGGGTCTGCAGTTGTAGAAGCCAAGATTTGTGGTCCACTTTTCCCGTTTACTCAGGAGCTTCCAGTCCCAGAAGTCTAAGTTTCAGTAATACAAGTATGCTGTCTTCGTTGTCTACATTATATAGTTCAAAATTTCAGGCAGGGATGCAACTCAGTAGTACAGCACTTATTTAGAGTGTGTGGGGCCCTGGGTTCAAACCCCAGCACTACAAAAAACAAGCAAGACAAAATTTTGTTTATAGTTCCAAATAAACATCTAAACAAGTCTGCCAATTAATGCCTAAAACACATGCATCCTCCTTTTTAAAAAAAAAAAATACTGGGGATTGAACCCAAGGGTATCAACCATTGAGCCACATTCCCAGGCTTTTTAAAAAATATTTTATTTAGAGACAGGGTCTTGCTAAATTGCTTAGGGCCTCACTAAGTTGCTGAGGCTGGCTTTGAACTCCTGATTCTCCTTCCTCAGCTTGTGGAGCCACTGGGATTACAGGTCAGTTTGTGGAGCCACTGGGATTACAGCTGGTGCCCAGATACATGCATCCTCTTTGAAAGAGCTGACAATCCATGTGTTGTGATTCCTTTGGGCAGCCCACAGGTACAGAGTGAGTGCAAGTCAGGATTCAGAAGCCAGCTTCCTTCCTGGAGGCTCCTGTTCACGTGAGGCCAAGGCCATTGACTACTATGGCAGCTCCAAGGTTTCTGGAGTTCTTAAATTCATTTTCTTTTTAATATTTTTTACTTGTCAATGGATATTTATTTATTTATTTATTTACTTACTTTCTTATATGCAGTACTGAGAATCAAACCCAGTTCCTCACACAGGTCAGGCAAGTGCTCTACCACTGAGTTACAACCCCAGCCCTGGAGTTCATAAATTGAGAACACAGATTTGTCAGTTGTTGGCTTGGCTCATCAGACTGTTAGTAAAACCAAATTCTATTGGCGGTTCAGAAAAAAGAGACATTTTAACACCAAGTGTCTCTAAGTGGGGACTTTTCTCATTTTGTGAACAGGTGAGGACTGCCAGGGCATCCTGATGGGTATCTGGGAGACCTGGCTGGTTCCCGTGTGTGTGTGTGTGTGTGTGTGTGTGTGTGTGTGTCTACATGACTGCTTTGAGTATTCAAAGGTTCCATAACCAGCAGGGACTCTATCCAGGAAATGATTACCTGAGAGACGTCACAGTATCAAACCCAACATTTCACCTGCCCCATCTGTGAACTCTGGGACCTTTGGGATGGGGCTCTGTCATCGCACACTCCACGTTGTTCTGAGGATCTCTTTGTCCCACTCAGTGGCTGACTAACTACAGGAGCCTCTTGAGATCAGGCTGCTGGCTGCCCAGTTCTCAGTAGGTGCTTCCCAAATGAATTAAATTCAGTTTCTTTCTTTTGTGTCTCCAATTCAATAATAAAGGAAGTACTGCATGCTGCTTCAAAGAGAGTGAAAGCCAGGTGCTGTGTGGCACATGCCTGTAATCCTAGTGGCTCAGGAGGCTGAGGCAGGAGGATCACAAGTTCAAGACCAGCCTCAGCAATTTAGCAAGGCCTTGTCCCAAAATAAAAAGGGCTAGCCGGGCGTGGTGGTGCACGCCTGTAATCCCAGCACTTGGGAGGCTGAGGCAGGAGGATCGCGAGTTCAAAGCCAGCCTCAGCAACTTAGTGAGGCCCCTAAGCAACTCAGTGAGACCCTGTCTCTAAATAAAATACAAAATAGGGCTGGGGATGTGGCTCAGTGGTGGAGTGTCCCTGGGTTCAATCCCCAGTACCAAAAAAATTAAATTAAATTAAAAAAAATAATAATAAAAAGGGCTGGTGACGTAGCTTAGTGGTAAAGCACCCCTGGGTTAAATTCCCAGTAGGCCCCCCCCCTGCAAAAAAAAAAAAAGAGCAAAAATGACTAATTTTGTACTGAGAGAGGAAATATATCTGCTAATTTTCCCATAGGCTATTTTATAGCTACTTGATTTCTTTCAGGTTTTGTATTTTCAGTGGGGCCACATACACTCTGAGAGGTGGAAACATCGAGCTCAGAGCTCCACCTCTGGCCAACTGAATCAAAATCTCCAAAGGCGGGGTCTGAGGACTTCGGTGTGTTTAATCAATTTTCCTGATCATTCTAATGGGCAGCAGTAGCTGAGAACTTGTGTTCTAGAAGCATCTTTTGTGCTCTAGCAAACTAGGGGCAGACAGTGGTGAGGTAGGGGGAAGTTGTGAATGAAGAGGGGAGACTGGGGTTCCAGACCTGGTCTACAGCTTCCCGTAGACTTAGCCCTTGGTTTTGTCTTCTGTAAGATAGGGATGATGGGGACTTCCCCATATGGTCATTGATGAGGTTTATCAGAATGCCTGGGACAGAGTGCTTGTAGTGGTTAATTTTGTGTGAAATTTTGGCTAGGCTGTGGTGTTATGGGTTAGATAGGAGGTGTCCCCCAAAAGCTCACATGTGAGACAATGCAAGAATTTTCAGAGGTGAAATGATTAGATTATGAAACGTCTTACCTAATCAGTAGACTAATCCACAGATAAGGATTAACCTGATGGTAATTTAGGCAGGGAGGGTGTAGCTGCAGGAAAAGATCACTGGGGGTATGTCTTTGGGGATGTATATTTAGTCCCTGGTAAGTGGAGATCTTTCTCTGCTTCCTGGTTGATATGTCTTAAGCTATTCCCACACCCTTCTGCCATGATGTTCTGCCTCGTCCCAGAGCTATGGAATTGGCCACCCATGCACTGAACCTCTGAATCTGAGCCAAAGACTGAACCTCTGAAACCAACAGCCAAAATAATTTTTCTTCCTCTATATTGGTCTTATCTGGTATTGTGGTCACAGTGAAAAAAAAAAAAAAAAAACTGATTAAAACATATGGCATGCAGGTGTTTGAACAAGTATGAGTTTAGATGTTGGGTTGTGAAGGGTTTGCATGTTAATCACATATCACTAGACTTTGAGTAAAGCAGACTATCCTCCAGCATATGGGTGGGTTTCATCCAATCAGATAAATACAGTAATGGAAAAGCTTGTTGTCCACTGAAGAGGAAGGAGTTCTGCTTTTCACTCAAGACTGCAACATGAACTCCCCCTGGCATTTCCATAATCAGCCTTGCAGATTTTGGATTTAGTTGCCCTTGTAATCATGTGAGTTGATTCCTTAAAATAAATCTCTAGAGATGTATTGATTCTCTTTCTTTGGCAATCTCCAACCAATAAATGATGGGGAAAAAAATTCCAACAACTCAAACCAAAGAACAGCAAACAATGGTTGCTGCTGTTACCGTCTAACTGGTTTGGGGCAATGAGAAAGGTTAGTGCTTTCTGGGTCAGGGCAACGGACATTAAAGCAAAGGCAATGAATTCCAGCTGCAAAATTCCCGAGAGTGAAGTCCAGCATGAAGATAAGTGCGTGGCACAGAATCCTTTTCCTTTCTTCATCTGTCATATGGAGATTCTCATCAGGAGGGGGTCCTGAAGTACAGGGCACTGGAATTACAATCGGGAGGCCTGGTTTGGGCTGTTGGCTGTGTCACCAACTCATTGTGTGGTTCTGGAAGGGTCTCCAGACTTCTCTGGTTCTTTTGGCTTCCTGAGGGGTTTGGGCTGGTTGTTGGAGTCGCTTTTCCTCTTGGAGTATCTGAGTCCAGAAATTTCTCTAGTGCCTCTTCTGCTGTTTACTTGCTGGAGTTTGATTTCTGCTTCTCAAGTGGGTCCATTGGACCCCTTGGAGAGAGGCCATGTGGCTGCCCTAGACCTGCACCCAGGCTCCTAGGGACAGAGGCTGTGGGACAAGGAGAGGCCAGGCTCCAGCAGATCCCTGATGATTCCCTTTCCACCATACCTGTCCTTTCCATAATAGGTTACTCTGGGGAGCACAGAGACCACATATTGAGAACTTGCTGATGCTTTACAAACTCAGGTATGAAAGACAGCATGAGCTTTGGTCCTCTTTAATTGATATTTTTTCCAGTACTGGGTATTGAACCCAGGTCCTCACACATGCGGGCAAGTGCTTTACCACTGAGCTGCAGCCCTAGCCCTTTTTATTTTTTATTATGAAACAGAGTCTCCCTAAGTTGCCCAGGCTGGGCTTGAACTTGTGATCCTCCTGCCTCGGCCTCCTGAGTAGCTGGAATTACAGGCCTGGCTTCGATCCTACTTCTGACTGTAAGTCCCCATCTGGCCTGATGTCGGGGGCCTTGGAACATCAGTCCTTAGACATTACTGCCATGTGGTTTGGTGTCCCAGGTTGCACAGTCCCTTTGGGCCTGGCACCTCTGCTGTTTTGGTGATGCAGCTAGAACCCTCAGGGTTCAGGTCACAAGTGTGGCCTGTGGTCATCCCCTCTGAGCATCCGCCACCTCCCCAGGGCACCCTCAGGAAAGGTGAGTGAAACAGCCTTTTCTGTCTGTGGGCTCAGGGTCCCCAACTCCATCCCTGGCAAAGTGGCTTCAGTCTTCATCTGCAGGATGCAAGACCTCAACTCGTTGCTAACTGCTCTGCCTCCAAGTGCTGCTAGGAGTTGCCAGGGGAAGCTTTGTGAGTGCTCGCAAGCACTTCCCACACTGCTCTGCCGCCTTGTGGAGTTTGGCCGCCCTGAAGCCACTTAAAGGAGGCAACCCTTCATTGCCATTGCTGCTCAGGCCTGTGATGGCTGCGAGGCTTTTCTCCTGCCCAGGGCATCTGCTGCAGACCTCAACAATCCAGAGGGTCCATACAGCTGCATGCCCCCTGCAGCCAGGCTATTGTGTGGCCCCTCTGCTGCTCAGAGTTGCACCTGATGACCTGGGCAGGTATGCAGTGCTGCCTGTAGTCCTGGGGCTCTTAGGACCCTCAGAGGAGGACTCTGTCTGAGCCTGTGGCTTTTTTTCTCCATAACATAAACCCCACATATTACTCAGGAATCTGCTGATTGCAGTGATGGAACCTCAAGCTGTTTATGAAGGAAAGAAAGAAAAAAATAAAGAGAAAGAGAAAGAGGGAGGGAGGGAGAGAGGAAGGGGGAGAGAGAGAGAGAGAGAGAGAGAGAGAGAGAGAGAGAGAAAGAGAGAGAGAAGAAAGGAAGAATGAAGGAAAGAAATATATTGGCTTGTTACTAGAAAGTTATGGGAAGTCTTCAGGTATGGTTGGATCCAGGAGCTTGAACAATTTGGTCAGAACTCAATCTCACTTCTGTCCTTTGTGTTGGCTTTTCCCCAGGCATACTTTCTCCACTTGGGTAATTTCCAAAGTTCCAGTTTATGTCTTCCCTATCAATGTTAGTAAGAGAACTTCTCTTTTTTTCTTTTGTTCCTGAAAAAAATTCTGGAATTAGGTCTCTTTGGTTTAATTCATCTGCTTGCTACTGAAACAATTCCTATGAAAGATGGGGATTATATCAGTCAGGTGGTTGCATTAGAGGAATAGAATATATAAGGGATGGGGAGAGGAGGAGAGAGTCACAAAAGGGGATTTATTAGATTGGTTTACCTGATCAGAAGCTGCATAGCCCCCCAATGGCTGTGTGTACACTGGAGAGCTGGGGAAGCCAGCAGCTGCTCAGTCCAAGTAGAAGCCTCAGAGCAAGTGGGACCAATGATGTAGCCTCAGTTGGAGGCTGAAGACCTGGAAGCTCCCTGGAGAGTCGCTGGTCTGAGTCCATGTTGACAGACTAAAGAAGCTGGTCTGACGTCTGTGTTGACATCAGCGGCAGAAGACACTGGCAGCCACCTCTGACAGGCTTCTTTCTTCTGCTCTCATTCCATCCAGGGCCCCAGCTTTAGTGCCACCCGCTTTTCTCCCCCAATTGCCTATTGTCTCTGGAAACATGCTCACAGACATGCCCAGGAGTGTGCTTTACTCATTTCTTAGACATTTCTCAATCCAATCAGGTGGATGAGAGTAACCATCATGGGGGTGAAATACACAGATAAACATCTCTTCCCACCAGAGGAGGTGGGCATGGCTCCTTTTGAACTACTGGACCAAGAGCAGGGAAGGTAGTCCCCCCTGCTGAAGAACAAGGTGCTCTTAGCAGAAGAAAGGAGAGCACATGGTGGGTAGGTACAAAACTTCAGTTGTGTGCTACACGCAGGCACATCTGAATCCCTTGCATTGGGAACAACTGAGGCCCATGCTGGGGCCCAGCTATAGCTAAATGCCAGCAAAAAAGATGTATGAGGATCTGCCCAATGAGAAGCACGATAGCAAGGGCTGCAAGAGCTCAGAAGAGGGTGAGTGTTTGGATCAGCATTGAATCATAGAGCAAAGCTTCTCAAAGTTTACTTATTTTTTATTAATTAATTAATTTTGGCACTGGGGATTGAACCAGGGACATTTGCCACTGAGTTACATTCCCCAGTTCTTTTTATTTCTCATTTTAAGATAGAGTCTTACTAAGATGCTGAGGCTGGCCTGGAACTTGTGGTCCCCTGCCTCAGCCTCCCAAATTGGGATTACAAGTACATACCATCATGCCACCACATCCAGATTGCTTCCCAAATTTTAATGTGCATGTGGGTCACCTGGAGGATCCTGTTAAAATGTATATTCAGATGCAAGGTCTTTGAGCAGTGATTCTCAACCAGGAATGATTTTGCTCCCTACCTCCCCCACTGGGGACATTTGGAAATGTCTACAGACATTTTTGGATACTACCATGGGGCAGAGGTGGGGAGAGGGGTTCTGGCATCCAGCAGGTAGAGACCAGGAATGCTGCTGCAGCATACAGGACAGTCCTTTACAACAGAGAATTATCTGGTCTGAAACATCAACAGTGCCGTGGTCGTCTGGAGAGTTGCAACCATGGGAGGACTTTCCAAGCAGTACTTTGCCTAAGCAAAAGTACTGAAGGAGGAAGGAGTATTCAGCTCATGGGGAAGGTCACAGGCAGCCTGGCAGGAGGCAGGGAAGCAAGTACCTGGAGTCAGAAAACCATAGATACCCTGGGTTGGAAAGAAGTCCAAAGGTTACCTACAGCCTACTGAAAAGTGTGCTCCAGATGAGCATTCAGGGCATCACCTGTAAACTTGTTAGAAGTGCAGAATCTAGGGCTCCATCCCAGACCATCTGGGGGAAAAAAATGCTACATTTTAACAAGATCCAGGTGATTTGCATGCATGTTAAATTTGAATAAATACTGGCCCAGGACAGCTCCCCAGGAGGAAGTGACCCACCCATTGTATTTTTGTACTAGGGATTGAACACAGGGGTGCTTAACCATTGAGCCCCAGCCCCAGTCCCCCTTTTGCGGGGGTACCCAGGATTGAACTCAGGGGCACTCAACCACTGAGCCACATCTCCAGCCCTATTTTGTATTTTATTTAGATACAGAGTCTCACTGAGTTGCTTAGCACCTTGCTGTTGAGCCCTAGTCCTTTTAATGTTCTGTTTTGAGACGGGGTCTCACTAAGTTGCTTAGGGCCTTGATAAATTGCTGAGGCTGACTTTGAACTTGAGATCCTCCTGCCTCAGCCTCCCAAGCACTGGGATTATAGGCATGCACCACTGTGCCCTGCTAACCAGGTTGCATTCAATGAACTTTTACCATGTGCTTAGATTTGTATAGGTGTGGAGTTGACTCACCTGGAGGCATAGATTTGGCTATAAAAAGGCAAAAAGGGACTCCAGAGTCTAACTTTCAAATGGGAGATGCCCACTGCTAGACCTGGACTTTCTCAGCTGTCAGGCTTTGTGACAAGTGACCTTGCCCTATTCTTTGATCAGAACAGAGTGGACCTGAAGTTACTTGTCACCACAGGGTAGCAGCCATTCCAGGTGTTGACTAGGCCAGCAACCTCTGAGGTGACTTGTCTTGATAGGAGAAGTAGCTCCAAAGAGAGTCCCTTTCTTGGAGACTGGAACTAAGAATTTCTAAGAGAGGGGTTGGGGTGTAGCTTAATGGTATAGCATGTGCTTACCACACTTAAGGTTCAATCCCTGGTACCAAAAAAGAAAAAAAATCTTCCAGCCAGGTGTGGTACATACCTGTAGTCCCAGCTCCTTGTGTGATGGGCTGACAGATTTGGCTCCATGGAAATGTTACAGGCCAAGTTATATGACCAATGACTCAACAGACTCCATTTTGCTCTGAGACTCCATGCTATGTAGGAAATGAGCTTCTCCCATGGGAACAACCCACCTCTGTACCTATCGTCAGTTATTTAGCATGACATGTTTAGCAATACAAAATGACGATTCTTATGTGATGAAAAATTGTTCTCTTTTGATTCCTATTTCTCCTAAACAATGCATCATGTGAACGGTGATGTCAAAAATGATTGTGTGGATGTTAGTAACCATTCTTTAGTTTGTACCTAGGTAGGGTCATTTTGACACACTTTCCCCTCTGCTGATGATTTCATGATGTAAGTTTGTAATTTTAAATCATAGCAAACAGACACTTATGATTGATGTGATTTTTTGGTATAAGAACCCTTGCAACCCAATGGTCAGTGCTGTTCTTCCAATAGCCATTTTTGGGGCATCGTGTGAGACAGTCAGCTGGCTGGCTTAATAAAGACTCTCAAATTTGGACTTCTCAGTGGTGAATGGTCTGTTATTAAGTTGCACCCCATAACTCTTGGAGGCTGAGGTAGAAGGATCGCTTAAACCTAAGAGTTCAAGGCTAGCCTGGGCAACACAGGGAGACCCAATCTCAAAAATAAAGAAAGAAAAATATCGAAGAAAGGTTGCTGGTTTGTAGAGAGTGGGGTTGAGGGTCTTCTGTGGTCCCATGTACACCGAATCCAGGAGAGAACAAGAGGTGGACTCAGCAGAGACAGTATGAGAGAAGCAGCAAGGCCTTGGGAGGGATCAGGCAGTTGAGGGGAGAGAAGGCCAGAGGCAAGAAGTTCTGAGCCCAGTGGCAGTCCAATGTCAAGGCCCCATACTTGAACCTCTTTTTTTTCTTTCTCCATAGAAGCTTCATAGCCTACACCATAGTCATTTGAAAATTCATGTTTAATTGATTTATTTCCATCTGTAGACTGATTTAAAGACAAGTAAGAGCCAGGCATGGTGGTGCACACCTGTAACCCCAGCAACTCAGGAGGCTGAGGCAGGAGGATCATAAGTTTGAGGCCAGCCTCAGACACTTAGTGAGACCTTGTCTCAAAATTAAAAATAAGAAGAACTGAGGATGTAGCTCTGTGGTAAAATGTCTCTGGGTTCAATCCCAGTACCTAAAAAAAATTTTAAAAAGAAAAGAAAGAAAGAAAAAAAGAAAAGAAAAGAAAGAAAGAAAGAAAGAAAGAAAGAAAAAAGGAAAGAAAATATCAACTGTTTCCCCAACAGCCATTTCCCATTTCCCCTCTTCCTTTTTTTTTTTCCTGCACTGGGGCTCAAACCCAGAACTTCATGCATGCTGAACTATATCCTCAGCCCTCCCTCTTTCTTCTTAGAGATCCCTATTTTATTCTGGGATGTAAGTTGCTCAAATAATTGCACAGAACTTAACCCCACTCTTAGGCAGACGGAGGTTAAGTTGAAGCCAGCCATGGTGGTCTCTGTCTCTGTCTCTCTGTCTGTATGTCTTCTTCTTTTTTTTTTTTTTGTCAGCAAATTGACTTAAGAACAAGCATGTTACTCAATACAGACCCAGAGATGGGTGGGGAGGTTGCTAAGGAATCCTGGGCAAGTGGTTCAGAGTCCCAAGAAAGATCTTGGAAGAGATGGATCCCTTGTCAGAATTAATTAATTAGTTAATTGATTAATTAACTTTTTGGTACTGGGAATTAAACTAGGGCTGCTTTACCACTCAGCCACATCCCCAGTCCTTCCTTTTTATTTTTTATTTTGAGATAGGGTCTTGCTAAGTTGCTGAGGCTGGCCTCAAACTTGTGATTCTCCTACCTCAGCCTCCTGACTTAGAGATTATGGGTATGTACCACCATACCTGACTCTGTTAGATGTTTTAAAATTAAATGTCTTGCTTGCTTTAGTTCCCAGAAGTGAAAGATGGTAAGTGGCAGGGCTGGTGCCCAAGTATTTGACCGATTAGGCCTATAGCCTGGAGATACTAATCATATGTGTCTTCTGTTTTGTGAGACAAAACAAGAGAAAACAAAAACGAAAATACTACAAAAAGCCTTCATTATTTAAGTTCATTTTTTTTAAAGTCCAGAAGTATTAGAACTGATGTTCAGATATGGCAGGCTATTAATCACTAGGTTGATATTATTCTGAATCAGAGGTGATTTTAGGGGTCATCTATCCAATGTGATTCTACTCTACACAGTGAAAAAAGCATGAATGTGGAATCACAGTGAAAAAAGGCATGAATGTGGAATCAATTCGGCTCCAGTGCTTACAGTCTGGGGACTCTGCACCAGTTATTTCATCCTGTTCAGTCTCACTTAAAATGTAGTTTGTTGGAATTAAGTGAAATAATGTATAATGGCTGGAACAGACTTGGTACCCCATAAAAACTAGCCATTATGGTCACTATGAAGATGAAGTATGGCCTTTGCCTTCAATAATATTACAAGTAGGGAGCACAGAAAAGATAGCCATGAAACCCAAGGTGAAACATTACAGATAAAATGGAGT
Source organism: Glaucomys volans (assembly GCA_020662805.1). Taxonomy (NCBI): domain Eukaryota; kingdom Metazoa; phylum Chordata; class Mammalia; order Rodentia; family Sciuridae; genus Glaucomys; species Glaucomys volans. Next base: position 327,729 of record JAJEJO010000911.1, read on the forward strand.
CAAATTGTAAGGGTAGAGGGTAATTGTAAGGGTAGAGGGAACATGTGCTTGAAGACTTTAGAGGCAGAAAGAAAAAAAAAACTTTAATAAGCAAAATAGAAGTTGGAATTAGGACTGATTTTATAATGTTCTGAATTTTTCAAAATATTATCTACAAAAGCACATAAAGGTATAAAAATAAATTGTGCATTCTTCAATAAATATTGCAAAAGAAAGAAACAATAAAATATTGAAATACCCATTGCAATGTTTTCTCTTTATAGGAGTGGAAAACTTGGAAGCATCCACAATGGGAGAGTTAAATAATTAGGTCACATTCACATGACACATTTTCCCCCTAGTGTGGCATCCCTTTCACAAATAGCGTAAAACATCAGTGAAGAGAATATTTTAAAAAAATCCACACCCAGTGCTTCAGCCTTAATAGCTCCGCTGTCAAGGGGAAAGCCCACCACCCACTGGGGAGGAGCATGGTCTCTGGCGCTCTGGCCAAATCCAGGAACTGAGCCCTCCACACACCAAATCTTGGGAATCTTCTGTGTCTTGTGTGGGTGACAAAGGGTCTATGCTGGGGACCGGCCAGGGCTTGGATAAACAGCCAGACACTCCTACAACCCCAAAGCAAAGAAAAGGCCCCAACATTCGGGTCAAATTTCACACTTATTTTCTTTGAGTTCATTAATTTTTTTCTTTTTATTGCACAAACAATATGGTAGTAATCGTGGCAACTTACAAATAGGATGGAAAACCAACAATCTTCCAAGTCTGACCGCTAACAAAGTCATGATTGTTATTTTTCCATGTGGCTACACAGTTCCTAACCATTCAACAACTGCAGAATAGACCCTTTGGCACCAACACAAGGTACAGAAGATAGACAAGGTAAGGTGCGCGCGGAGGTCTCAGCTTCTGGATTTGGCCAGAGCGCTAGAGACCATGCTCCTTCCTCCCCAGGGGGTGGTGGACTGTCCCTCTTGTCTGCGAAGCTCTTAAGGCAGAGAAGATGGGTGTGGCTTTTTTTTTTTTTTTTAAAGTCTCTTCACTGATATTCTATGCAGTCTGTGAAAGGGATGCCACACTAGGGGAAACAGACCTATCCTGTCTCCTTGAGCAGCTGCGACGGTTCCTGGCTCAGGGGCTGTCTGAACAGTTAAAACGGAGTTACTTTCCTCTCCCTGTCGTCGGGAATCCCTCGATGCTTTCCCCCTAAGTGTTACTTTTGCAAGACCCACGTCCTAAAACAAGGGGCCTGGGAGCTTAGTTCTACCGAAGAGACAAAGGGGCCTGAAGTGCCCTTTTGGGCGCGGTGCCCCTCCCTGACCGCATCACCGCAGGCGCGGTGACAGTCAAGCCGCGGGGTGAGCTCTTGGCCGCCTGCCATCGTGGGTTCCAGCCACCCAGTTCCTCTTCCCTCTGGGACCATCTGTCACAGGGCAGAGAGGGGTGGATCCCGGGGTGTCGCTGCGCGGAGGCCGGTCAGCTGCGTCCCGTTAGCGGGGACAGGCTCTGCACGGAGCCAGCCTCGTAATGGGGACCATGCTCGCCCTAATGGGAAGCAGCCGCCGCGCCCCGGAGGAGCCCCTTCCCACGGGCCGAGAGCCGCCGAGATAAAACGCCAGAGCCGCGAGAGGCGCTTTGATTCCAATACGAAACAAATTATTCCTCCCGGAATGGAACAAAATAAGGTCAGAGCGGAATCTCACGGCCGTCATTCCTCCCCGCAAGCCTCCGCCGGCGGCCCCTGGGCAGCCGACCCCGCGATGCCTGGCGGGGGCCGCGCACTGGGGGCTGCCCCGCCTGGGGCCCGGAGCTCCGAGTTGCTGGAAAATCGCCCACTGGGCTGCTCCCAATTGACCCGAAGTCACCCCCGGTCCAGAGGTCCTCAAACTTGGTCAAAAAGCCCGGGAATCTCCTGAAGGACTTGAGATGGCACAAATTGCAGGGCCCCGCCCTAGAGGTCTGATTCTGTAGGTGGGGTGGGACGGAACCGGAGAAGGTGCATTTCCCAGGTGACGCTGGTCCAGGGACAGCACTTTGGGAGCCATCGACAGATATGGAGACTGGAGCAAAGCCTCCCACCCCTACTGCCCTGCCCAGGGATGACTGCAGGGGAAGACTATTCAATACCCCCCCCCCCCCAAGGACCCACCAACTGATGAATATACCTCACTTCGCTGGTCCTCCTTGGAGCCTATTTATTTATTTAGGTGCTGGGAATTCTACCTGGGGTCTCGACATGCTAGGCAAGCGTTCTACCACTGAAGTCTGTTTTTGATTGATCTCCCCTGTCCTATAGTAAACCAACAAAGTCCTACTCCAAACCTCACGAACTGGAATTTCTCAGCAGCCTGTGCAGGTAAGTGGGCAACTGCCAAAAGCCTCTTCCGAGGAAAATGTTAAGAGTTCCGGGACTCCATGCAGCCCCTCTGGGTGATGCTCTGCTCCAGCTCTACAACCTCTACAGAAGGTCCCTGGCCCTGGGTCACCCTGCCTGGGTCAGAAGTCAAGCCCTGCAGGAAGAGTCTGTGTATGGGTGTAGCATGGGAGGGAGAGGCTGGTGGTATGCAGGACCGTGACACCAATTCTTGCTGGGGTGATATCTCTGAGTTTCTGCCTGGCTTCTTGGAATATATTCAGGAATCTGTATTCCTGCAAGTGTCTTTGATGTGGGATGTCTTAGATAACGTGTCTCTCCTTTTGCATTTCCAGAGTAGACCACTGGTTCTCAGACTTGAGTGTGCATCAACTGAACCTGGAGGCATGGGGAAGGCACAGATTGCTGACCCCGTCCCTGAGTTGCTGATTCAGTGAGTCTGCAGGAGAACATTTCTAACAAGATCCCAGGTGATGCTGATGGTCCGGTGCAACACTTTTTTTTTTTTTAATCTTTTCTGGGCACTATACTTTGAAAACCACTCTTCCAGGATTCATTTGACATCTCCAAGCCCTTTCTGTAGCCTCAAAAGTCATCATATTTATCCCCAACCCGCTCTCTGGACATCCTCAGTCAGTTACCTGGACTTTGTGTTGACTTCCTTTCTCAACTTTCCAGAAGGCAACTTGGTCTCACTGTCTATCCTGCAGCCCTGGAGGCAGGGACTAGCTCGTAGGGTTTCAGTCTTGGGAAGAGAAGCACCCCTGACTCCTCACTCCTGGATTCCACTAGGCATGACAGCCCTCTTCTCCTTCCTGCTGCTCCTCATCCTCTAGATTTGCTTGGGTCTCAATGCTGGAGCAGGCTGGAAAGAGCAGGGAGCTGGTAGTTTTCAGTATGCACCTTAGTTAGGTTCCATGCAAGGCCAAGTCTAGAGGGGTCACTGTTGTACTTCTGCCCATTGCCCATGACAGGATTTCTCAGGTGGTACTTCTCTTTTTATCTCATACTTTGCACATCATAGCTCTTTATAAAATATTTGCTGACTGATTAAGTGTTTAGGGAAAACTAATAATGGAAACAAAACAAAGCAAAATGGAGACATATCTTAAACCTGCCATGGACTAGGACAGGTTTCTATCAGTGTTTGCCAGCGTGGTGCAGAGTCTTCAACTTTTTTTTTTTTTTTTTTTTTGCAGGCATGACGGTTGAACCCAGGGGTGTTTTACCACTGAGCTACATCCCCAGTCCTATTTATTTATTTATTTATTTATTTATTTATTTATTTAGAGACAGAGTCTCACTAAGCTGCTGAGGCTAATCTCAAACTTGTGATTCTCCTGCTTCAGCCTCCCAAGTTGCTGGGATTTCAGGTATATACCACCATGCCTAGCTTCCTCTTTGACCTTCTGAGGACAAGGAGATGTATCAGAGGTTCCTGGGTGGGCATCCTGAAGCTCAGGACTGTGAGTGGAGGCAAGCTAAGTCACTGCGACCCAATTTAAGGGGGCTTTGAAACTGCAAAAGCTGGAGACTCTGGAAAAGAAGGGGCAGGTGGTTTTGGGGGGCCTGGGGTCAGTGAAGACCATGGGGAACCATTCTTTGTTCTAGTACCTCTGACTTTCCAGAAAAGCAAGTTTCTTCAGGAACTTAACAGTTAAGAGGCTTGGAAAATGTCAAATGTGAATAGTCATGGAATTGAAATTTAGACTTAGGATGTCAATCTCCAATTTAAATGGAAATAAACTATGTGAAAACCAAGAGATTTTAATAATTTTCCTTTTTATTGTTATTTTGAGACTATGTCATTAGGGAATGGCTAAATTGGTTGTAGTATTCTTATTTGGTTATTGGCATTGTACATTGGAATCATCAAGTAGCTTTGGGAAAAAAATACAATATTTTTTAAAGCCTCTTAGATAATTTTGGAGTTCAATTTTGGAGTTCAGCTAGGATCAAGAACTCTTGAGCTACTGATTGGTTGGAGGTGCAAATCAGACTTTGGGGGGTATCTTTGTTGCTTCTAACAAGTGTTAGAAGAAATGCTCTCTCTCCACAGGAATGGACCATCAGAAGCAACCACTGAGTCCCTCTCCTTCAACAACAGTTCCAGTTGACAGACCAGGGGTGGACCTTCAGGACAGTACCTAACCTGGGAGGATCAATCAACTTTTCTCACACAGGAAGATGGAACTGGGACTCAGAGATGATGACTATAGCTTAAGATCATCTCTTGCACAGAGCAGAGAGGAGGGACCTGGCATAGTAGCAAGAAAAAGTCCATTCTTGTGATAATTTCAGTCCTGTTCCAGTTGAGCCCTTCAGAAATCTGGCTGCCACCTTGCCTGGGCCTCCTTGGAATCACCCATAAATCCTTCTAAAGACATCCTCCTCCCCCAGTTCAGTTTAAGCCAGCTCTAGTAGATTTATGCTACTGTGACAAGAGATGCCTGACACATGCACAGACAGCAGCACAACAGAAGCATGTGAAATGAAACAAGCATTCACCCCCTTGGACACTGGTACTCACACATCCTGGTGTTTGAACCAGGGTCTTTGTGGCCTAGTGGAGATTCATCAGAATCCGTATTTCCCTGGAGGTCACTTGGAGAACCTCAGGGGGTTTTTTGTTTTGTTTTTTGTTATTGTTTTGGTAGCTGGGATTGAAGTCAGGGGCACTCCACCACTGAGCCACATCCCCAGCCCTATTTTGTATTTTATTTAGAGACAGGGTCTCACTGAGTTGCCTAGGGTCTCACTAAGTTGCTGAGGCTGGCTTTGAACTCAGGAGGATCCTCCTGCCTCAGCCTCCTGAGCTGCTGGGATTACAGGCATACACCACCTCTCCTGGCCTCAGTTTTTAATTCAGTTGGGACTTCCCTCCCCCCTTCCTTCCCTCTCTCGCTCTCTCCCTCCCTCCCTCCCTCCTTCCTTCCTTCCTTCCTTCCCTCTTTTCCTTTCCTTTTCCTTCCTTCCTTCCTTCCTTCCTTTCTTCCTTCCTTCCTTCCTTCTTTCATTTCTTTTTTTGTACCTGGGATTAAACCCAAGGGCACTTAGCCACTGAGCCATATTTCAGTCCTTTTTATTTTTTATTTTGAGGACAGAGTCTTGTTAAATTGTCGAGGTTAGCCTTAAACTTGCTGAGGCTCCAGCCTCAGTCTCCTGCATAGCTGAAATTATAAGTATGTATCATGGTGCCTGGCTAGTTTTTAAAATTAAATTCTTTAATTTCTTGTCTAGAAGGAAATGTTGACTCTATCGACCTATTGGATCTGGGAGAGAGATTTTGCAGGCATTTTGTCTGGGAGGTGATGCGAGTCTTAGTCTGTGGACATACAAAACAGCCCAGTGAAGTTTAGGTTTATTGGAGCTCACAGAACATGTATTCAGGCCTAATGGGCCCTTCCAGATTGGCTGTTTGAACTGGTGAAATGAACCAGATCATATTCTTTGCCTTCTGAGCTCTTTAGACACAATGAAAAGAAAAAACAAAGTGTGCGTGTGCATGTGTGTATGTGTAAAAAGCAGCAAATGTACCTTTTATTTTAGAAACAAAAATATCATTTTCTGACCCAACAATAGCCGGATCCCTGTGAATGAAGGGTTTGCATATTTTCCTGTTTTAACGGTTCTAGTATAAACAGCCCAAGCCCAGACCTGATTGTCAGTAGGTCCTGAGCAGCCCAACCAGAAGGCTGGAAATGACTTTGTGAGCCCTGAGAATTTAGACCCGGCTTAGTGCCAGGAATTGGGCTTGTGTTTAACAGTAGCAATGGGGTCAGGAGTTGAGAGAGAGGGCAATTGCAGTGATCCCCAAGACCATAGTTAACATCAGAAGCAACAGCAATGGCCACTGCAGAGGCAGGAGGAGAAGTAATTACCATGCACTGAAGATTTCTTTGTACAGGCACCAGGCTAAATGTGTGATTATTTATTTAAATACTTACAAAAGCTTGATGTGGTAGGCATTATTATTCCAATTTGTAGAATGAGGTTCAGAGGTTGAGCAGCTTTTCTGAGGTCACATGACTTCTAAGAGGGAGGTCCGAGATCAAATGAAAGCACATTTGACTCCTAACACTGCTCTAAGAAACCCAGGACACAAACACCATTTTTTGTGCTGGTGTACAGGGCTTTGGTCCTAGAAGCTGCCAGGGCAGCTCTTCAGAAACATTGCTGGTCCATCCTTTCATGACATTTCTCCACCACCCCAGCTCCCTGGTGTCCAGCAGAGGAAGACAGTTGTCAGCAGGGACTGGAAGTCTCCCTTCCAGTTCAAAGCAATCCTAAATTTGGGGATGAATTCTTTATGTCCTGAGAAGGCACCATGACTTTCTTTGTTAGGCTAGTCAAAAATTCAACATTTATCAATCAACTACAGATTATATGTTTAAGGATGTGTGAGTGTGATTAGGGAGATTTTTTGGCCCTACAACAAACAGAATTGGTGCCGGCATATAAAAAAATGATTGTTCATCCATGTGATGGATTAAGTAGTAATTGGAAAAAATTATTTCTCAGAGAAAATATGGAGAAACCCTTGTAGTGAATGACAAAGACAAGCAAAACACAAAACTGAAAATTATATGTAAAAATAGTCTGTTAATTATGAGAATTAGATTTATTTTTATTAAAATATATAGAAGACTGAAGAAATGTCACTAAATATTACCTGTGATTACTTTGTGTGGGAGAGGTGAAGTTAATTGTAATTTTTGCTTACTTTGTGCATCTTAATGCTTTATTTTCTTCAACTCGAGTTATCATTGTAAGTGGGAAAAAATGTGAAAGATTCTTATATGTAGCACTGGGAGTGCAAAGGTGTGATTATTAAGTTTTATCCCAGGATGAGGCTGGGAGTGTGGTTCAGTGGTAGAGGGCTTGTCTGGTCTATGTGAGGCCTGGGTTTAGTCCCCACTAGCGCCAAGAAAAAGAAGAAAAAAAAAGTTTTATCCCAGGACGGATTTCAGCAGGTGGAATTCTCCGCCTCACTGCCTAAGACTTATTTCTAGAGCAAGGATGGGGGCGTCTCAAATCACTTTTGTCAGGGGCGACTGTGAGGGAAGCCTTGCGCAGTGCTGGTAGAGAGCAGGCCCTCTCTTGTCGTTGAGCCACTCTTCATTTGTCAGGAAGACAAGGCACTCAAAGAAACTGAGCCAAAGCGCAAAGGTGACCCTCAAGGAGAGCTGGAAGTCCTCTGTTCAGCGGAGCAGGCTCTTTCGAGCAGGCTAGACCCCTGAGCACCAACCAATGCTCTGGTGGCTGAGAGGAAGGAGCAAAGAGGCCTGAGCTCAGCCTGGGCCTCTTCCCAGAGTCCCCAGAGTTCGCCGGTGGCCTGCGGCAAAGGCCCTGGCGGGCGCCTGCGGGTTGTGGCTGCCCACGCCCCGCCCCTCACCTCCCGGAGGGCTGATGGCCCTGGATCCCGGCGGAAGCCGCAAAGTAGCAGAGGAATTGCTGGCGCCGAGTTCCGCCTCCCTTTGAAGCTCTCTAACCTGAGCACCTGGAGGCTCCCCTGGCGGTAGAGAGCTAAAATTGGGAATGGAGAAATACGCAAGGGTCTCGGCGGGGCTTGAAGATGCGGCAGCCACTCTGCGGATCCAGCGAGAGTGGCGGGGCCTTGCTTGGCGCTAGCTCTTCTGGCTGAAGCTCCGGGTTCGCTGAGGGAGGCGGCAGTGATGTCGCTTGGTGCCAGCAGAGGGCAGCCTGAGATTGTGAGGCTGCACCGCGACCTTGCCAAACCGCAGACTCCCTTCCAGCACCCAGTCTATGTGGGATGGGGGCGGCCTTGGAGCCCAGAGAGCTGCTGGAGCCGGGTATTGAGGCCCAAGGGCACCCTGTGAAATGTGGTCAAGCTACAGCCCTCGGGTAACCTCACCCGGACTGTGAGGGCTTGCAGGGGCAGGGGCCGGGCGGGACACCAAATGCTTCGGGAGGGAAAGAAAGAAGCAAACCTAACGCTCATAGGAAATAATGTTTTTCAGCAATAGAGTTCAGTCTTGCAGAAATCTTTTTAATGAGGCTGTGAGAGCTAGGATAGCTTTTGCATCCTTGGCACTGGAAGTCAGAGGCCAGGAGCTGAATGGTTCAAAGGCGCGCGCGGCAGTCATGGAGAAACCGTCTACAAAGGCGATCCCTCCTGGGAGCAGAGGGATCTCCGGCTAGGGATAGAGACACATAACTGGCCACTTCCTGGCTTTACTTGGGTGACTCATTGTACCGCTCTAGACTCCAACTAATCATTTCTGTGAAATGGGCATGGTGGGCTTCGGGTTGTTAGCGATGGAGACAGAAGGAACTCAATGAAATGAAGTTTTGTCACTGCTCCGGCTCTGGCTTTGCAATTTGGGTGAAAGAATTCTTTCTCCACGTGTTTACCCGACATGGCCTTGGAGACCCAGGCCCGCCACATTTTGGGATTCAGTTGCACGTTGCCCTTAAGCCAGCTCCCAACTTCCCGACTCTGGACTGACACTTCTGTCACCTGGCTCCGAAAGAGCGCGCGTATCCGCAAATGCATTGAAACCCTGCACCTGGCTCAATGGGTCTTCCGGGAAGCCTGGCGAAGAGCCAGAGGGCTTACAGACCTGGGTTCGCTTGAAACACTAAACAGACCCGCCTCCCAACCCTTCAACACACGCACGTTCAACAACCAGCATCTCGGGATCTGTGGCTTGTTTCTCAGACGTGTTAAGCGGCACCCCTTAACTCCTCTTCGTTTGTTTCCCCATCTGTAAAATTTGAAAGAAGATCATTGCCTGGGCGGTTATAAAATTATGTCTGAAAACAGTAAAGGCCTGTTGTAAATGTGAGGCATAATTTAGTCAGCCCTAAACCTGCGCACTAGCCAATAGAATAGATGCTAGAACAGCTTATAGACATGTGCACATTCACATCGGCACGTGTAAATGTGCGTGCCTGTCGCCATAAACATGATAGTGTATGTTATGCACACACAAGCACACATGTACCTTCACACAGATACAGGACGTCCGTCCGCAGGCGCGTGCATGCACACCGTACTCCGCACGGTAGTCTGCGCCTGGAGGCAGAGTGTGGACATTGCTCTGCCGACCCGTTTCTCCCGAGCTAAGTCAGTGGTTCCCGGGGAAGTAAGGTCCCGGGTGCCGCTCTGGGGTGCGGAAAAGGCCGGATCCGGGTCTGTAGGTCATCGCCTCGGCGCCGCCGGGTTCCTTTATCTCTGATCTGCCGGCGGTCGGCAGCTCCAGTTTCAGTGGGGAGCGAGACCCCTGAGCCAGTTGGTGGGGGCAGGGAGCAAGAAAAGGAGGTGGTGGAAGGTGCTGCGGACGCGTGAGGCTGCAGGGCCTCACTTCCCGGCCTATCGCCCTTTCTTTGCCCCTCCACAAAGAACCCCTACAGAAGGAAAAGGAGGGTCCCTGAGCCATTCCACTTAGGAAAGGTGACCCAGGCCCTCTACTGCCATAAGTCATCAGGAAGGAAGGCTAATGGATCTGGGAGAATATATGATTCCAGGGCTCTTGGGCTACAGCGCTGGCCAGGAGCTCCAGAACACTACAAGATGTGCACGGGCAGCGCTCCACACCAGCTGGTAGCCGGGTTCATCCCTCTTTTCTTCGAAGGGATTCAGAGCTGCGCTGGCATCTCCCAGGTGCGTCTGCGATAGCCTGGGAAGCTCAAGGCCGCTAGGCAACGCAGCCGAGGCTCGAGTTGCGCAGCGACCTGGGTTTCTGAATCCCAGAAAGTGATTTGCGCATGGTCACAAATGCTCTCCTGTTTTCTGTGCAGACCTCTTCGGTCGAATGAAGGATGTTGCGCAGGAAATTTGAGGCCCAGCGCTAAAGGAGTTTCTGTGGAGGTAACAAGGCACAGGGGCGCTGCTAGGATAGACACCGCACGGGTTCGGATCCTGCGGGACAACGGAGCCCAGCGGTTGCAAACGCCACAGTCGCAGCAAAGGTTTAGCACGATTCCACTTGTGGGGATACAGTCAGGCGGGGAATCCGGCTCCTCACTCCTCCCGGAGCCTTTAGGAAAATAAAACGCTGGTGGCAGTGACGTCCAAATAATTTAGCGGCAGAGACTTTCAGGGACATCGAGGGTCTGTGCCGCATTTCGGCTTGGAGATGGGGGCAAGCCGTGGCCTTGTAGCTCCTGTTCCGTGGATCCGCGAGGCCCCAGGGTTAGAAACTTCCCTATACAAGGTTGAAAGGGGCCAGTGGGACTGGCCGCTGCCCTCTCCCTCGGGACTCCACAGGGCTCTGACCCGGCCTTTATCTCGGAACGGTCAGCAGTCGCAGGGGCTTCAGGAAAGAGGACAAAGGCCCGGTGTCACTGCGGGCGGGGGCTTGGTTTCCTGGCTCGCTGCTCACACTCACAGCCTTTAGCGGTTGTTGGGGGGAGATTTAAAAAAAAAAATGTGTCGAATTTCCTTTTTTCTCTTCTAGAAACAAACAAAAAAGCAAATGGTATATTCCCCTTCCCTCTTCGTCCATAAAGACTAAAGTTTCCTGGGATCTTGTTCTTTTCTTTTGTTTGCCTGCCCATACAAGCAGTTTTCCTTTTACTTAGAGGAAAATCCAGGGAAAGGTTTTGTTTTATTCGGTTCGATAGTATCATTACTAAAGACGACCGGGTGGGCTAAGGTCCCAACCTGGAGAACAAGAGCTGGCCTCCCTGCCTGGCTGGGGCTTCGACGGCTACTGCCCTGGGCATTTGGAACCGCTGATCGTGATCAGGACCTTCTGAATTTCCTCCCTCCGACCGGTCATGCAGACCACCTTGCTGAGCTCAGATCCCCCGAATTATCCCACCCCTTCAATACAGAAGGGATTTTGCCCTCGCCGAAGGATCTGAGTTTGCAGCGCCACCAACAGGCCCACGGGCATGAGGCACTGGCGGCCCAGACCCGGGTCTTCCTAGGCGGCTGTCCCCGCACTGTCCCTGCTCCCCACCCGCCGGCGGCGCCTTTGCCCGCTGCAGCCTAGCCCAACCCGCTTCCTGCGTTTGCCCCTCGGGTTTTCCGTTCCTCTACAAAGGCCCAGGGAGCCTCGCCCACAGGCTGACCCCCACGTCCCTCCGAGGGGCAACCTTCTGCTTTTCTGAAAAAAGGAAAAGAAAAATTCACAATCCCGCGACTCGGAGGGAGGCGATTGGAGGCCAGAGAACTTGTGAGTGGCGGCTGCCGCTAGTCCCCATCGCTTGGGTCCGTGGCATTTCGCGGGTCAGTCGGGCCTTTCCCACAGAAAACCTCGCGCACTGGTGATCATTGTCTTGGGAGAAGTAGAGCGGGGTTGGAGGACTCCACAGAGGGTCCTGCCGCTCACCATCTGTGCCCTCAGGGCTCGATTGTTCACTGCCACAGCATCAGGGTGCTCCGTGTCCCCACGGCCAACGAGTAGTCCACTCTGCGGTTGGGCAGAGTGGACGCAATTGCATGTGTCTGGGTACCGGTAAGTGCTCGGTAGTCTGGGCTCTAGGGGCGCACAGATGTGGTTTGGCCATCGTGACTGGGTTAGGGTGTCAAGACCCTACAGGGTTACTACTAAAGGCTTTTCCTCCCTCCCTCCCCTCCTCTCTGTTCCATCCCCTTCCATTCCATTTTCTTCTTGCCTCTTCTCTCTCTCTCTCTCTCTCTCTCTCTCTCTCTCTCTCTCTCTCTCTATTCTGTAGGGGACTTAACTGTTATTGAACATCTACAACTCACTGGCATTAGAACATTTAATTATCTTAACCTTGATACATATATGTATGTACACACACACACAGAGTGTCATTTCTATTTTGCAGAAAGAAAACCAAAACAGGGGTGTGTTGGCCCTTGGCCATAATCCCAGCTACTTGGGGAGGCTGAGGCAGAAGGCTCACAAGTTCAAGGTCAGGCTGGGCAATTTAATGAGACTCTCTCAAAATAAAAACAAAAAGGACTGAGAATGTAGCTCAGTGGTAAAGTATCCCTGGGTTTGATCCTCAGTACCACAAAACAAAACAAAACAAATCCCCCCCCCAAATTTGGAATTGGTACTTTGCCCAAGGTTACACAGTTATTAAAGAGTGACATCTGGCTTCATGTCAGTTCTTCTCAGCTCAATAGGCCCCTATCTGTGCCTCATCTTGCACAAGCCACCTCCCTGGAGTGACACGGTCTCAGGACAAGCTTGTCACAGCTCATTACCAAGGCAGAGCCTGTGCCTTAAAACCTCAATGGCAGCAATTTCTGTTGCACAGTCTGCTGGAAGCTTAGACTTGGGCCTGTTCTCCCTTCTCCTCTGGGCAGGCACACCTGTACTTACTGATCCTGGGACAGCAGGGCCTCTGCTACTAAGTAAGAGTCTGTGTGGGCAGCTAGGATCAGCTGCTCTCAAGTGTTCCCTTAGAATTTCTGAGGCTGTTTTTCCACAGACAGCTGGGTAACCTGACTGGGCCCTTCTTTTCTCTGGTCTTCATGTTCCCTAAATGTAGTGTAATTTGGGGGTTCTTGGAATCCAGATGCCCTTTTTTGTGCAGCTTAGAGCCTCTTTCTCAAGAAAGCAGAAAGTCACAGACTGTTGGTTTTAAGAATCCTTATTATCTGATTGTTCTTAAGGCAGAACTGGGGGCATGAAGGTTGTTCCTGCCAGCACCATGCCTCTGGTCCCCATCACATAGGTTAGAGATGTGGCCTCTGGTCCCATCCCATTCCTTCATACAGATCCCACAGGTTACTCTAAGGAACAGGGAAACCTAGATTGGGCAGTATATACCTATAACTCCA
>JAJEJO010000911.1:340931-363260 GCA_020662805.1 Glaucomys volans
AAGTTAGTTCAAGGCTAGCCTCAACAACTAAGTGAAGCCCTAAGCAACTTAGTGAGACTCTGTCCCAAAATAAAAAATAAAAAGGGCTGGGGATGTGACTCAGTGGTAAAGAGCCTCTGGGTTTAATCTCTGGTACCAAAAAAATAAAAGGAAGAGGAAGAAGAGAAGGAAGAAAAAGAAGAAAAAGAAAGAAAGAAAGAAAAGAAAGAAAGAAAAGGGGGAAATGGTGTTTGGGTTGGGGTTGGAGATGTAGCTCAGTGGTGGAGTGATTGACTAGGAATAGGGGCTGCCCCACAGTGGTGACAGAGCCAATAGGGCAGGTCCGCATGGTCACCACAGAGTTCAATAGGCAGAGGAGAGACACTGTAGGGCTCCTGAACTTCACCAAGCCACTTTCTGCCCCAGACTCCTTCCTGGAGTCCAGGAATTTGGCCCAGTAGCTCAGGTGCTCCAGGCCCCATAAAGGGATGAGCTCAGTCCAGGGAAGCTTCCTGGCCATCTTCTGCCAGCTGGCTTGCATGAAGCCAGGGTTTGCCCCCAATTTCCACCTGCCACCAGAGGGCTCAAGTCGATTTTTCAGTCTTGGTTTTCAGGAAAGAACAAAGGCTTGATGGACCTAACCTCAGGTGAGAGTCCTGGGCTTCTTGCCCATCAAACCCCAGATGTGGAACAGCCAACTCTTTACTGATGAAAGGGGAAAAGGCTTGGACATCTTATGGAGAGCGTTGTGGGGCTATCCTGAGAACTCGCTAAGTTCCCCTCCCACCGTCTCTTGATACTTGTACTGCCTTGGCAAAGACTTTTTCTTAGTCTCCTTTGAGAACAGGGCACCCCTCCCCAAAGTACTTACTTTGGGCAGTTTTAGGGGGAGCTTCTGGACAGCTGTAAGAATTCGTATGTAAATGTGAGGCGAGGGCTCATCCTGTCAGCAGTGAGCGTGAGGATGTTTACATCCATCCACACACACAGCATTCCATACCATATGTAGCAACTCATTACCCAGGACCTTCAGAAATTGACAGGGCTTTGTATCAAACTCTATTTGTTTTGTATTTACATACACACTGGCAAACATACACCCACATAGGCCGCTGGCCATCCAAACCAGACTGTATATGCTAAGGCATAATTGCTACATGTCAGGAACTCTCTTAAATCCTTTTCTCTCACTTAGGAAATTCCCTAAACCAACTTCTCTAACAAAAACTTAAAAGTGCAAAGAGGGAGAGGAAAGAAAGGAAATAAGAGATGAAGAAAGTTTGCAATTGCCCCAAACTTTCTGCACTGGGGGAAATGAACACACAGTAGAGTTTCTGAGAAGCCCGCAGGGCTACCATTAGAGACAGATGTCTCCCTGTAGGCATGCATGGGGACGTGGGGTATGATTTCGCTCCATTATTTCACCCTCTCTGTAGCTCTCACCAATGCTTTCATTTCACCTACTTGCTTGGTGAGGCTTCCCAGTTTTGAGTATCTCTTGCCTTTCAGTTTCCAGGGGCAGAGAGAGGCTCTCTTCTTCAATGCTGGGCCAGTCCAACTTTCTTACCTCACTGGAGGTGAGCTGCTATCTGGCTACCAGTGACTCTCCCTGGGAGGCTGCCCTCCCCTGCTTTTTCTGCTCTGGATAGCAGTTATAGAGGTGCTGACAGCCAGCCTCTAAGCAGGGAGCCTCCGCCAGATGAAGTGCATATTCTGTTATTGTTCAGCAAACCAGACAAATATACTTCAAGTATAATAGCACGCATCGCCATGAGGTATAATGCAACACGTACTGTGGTCCTAGTAAGCACTAACAAAATGTTAGCTATATGATTATAATAATGCCCAAAATATATGCTCTCTCTGCAAGTGAGTGGCACACACACACATCTCCCATTTTTCCACCAGTACATATAACTGACACTGTACACACACATTTGCCGCAGGCACAAGACTATACAACTGCCCGTTGGATACAAGTCTGCATCACAGAAAGCACAGACAGACAGGTGTACGCAGCAACTTGTCTTTTCTACTATTCCCCTGAGTCAGCCAGAGAGTGAAGCAGACAGACACCAGAAGCACCCAAACATCGGGGCTTGATGGGCCTCTGGGACTTCCCTCCCTGGCAGAGCTTCCCTCTCCAGCCTGCTCACTTTGGTGCCTGCAAACTCATCTCAGGGTGCCCATCTCAGAGTGGGTCTCTCTGAGAACACACAGGGTTTCATCTACCACCCAGTAACCTTCCTGGGGATGCCTGAGGGAGGAGAGAACATCCAGAGTTGGACCTAGGGGAACTAGGTCCAACTATACATAACAGGGATACCACCCTGATGTTCCCATGGCAGATCCCCAGTGGACTGAGGTAAGATGCCTACAGGTACAGTTCCTGCAGCCCTCAGCAGCTCCCAGCCCACCCACTGGACCTGTTGCTGCTGCTATCTAGTCCTGGAGTTGGAGGAGAGGTAAGGGACAGGTGGGCTGGGCATGGGGTCTATCTCTAGCTGCAGCAGAAACCAACCAATACCTTATCATCCCATGAGAAAATTGAATGACAGACCACCCTTAATCAGTCCAGGAGATTCAGAATACAACCAGGTCAGACTCCTGTATGTGTGTGCAGATGCCTAAATCTTAATTCGTTACTTGCAGATCTTCACAAAGGGAGAGAAAGAAAAAAGATTTAATGTTTGTGGCCACACGGTATATCCATCTGTTCCCTAAACACCCAAATCTCTTACCCATATTTCAAAATAAACGAATTTTGATTATTAAAAATAACGAAGCAATTCATTGCACGTTGAATTTATAAACAGGTTTGCAGTGTACAGCACATTTTGAAACCATGATTTTATATACTGAGAATGAACTGTTTTGGTTGTTATATTTGCTCAAAAACTTTAAAAGTATGAGGATAATGATGAAAACATAGCCTATACAACTAGTGCAATTGTGTGAGAAGCAAAATACACACTTACATAGGTGCAAAAATGGAACAAGCCCTATCTACAGTAGCTCCTTGTGAAAGAATGGGGACACAGTCTCTCTGCTGAAACCACCAGCAATGACACAGAAACAAATAATCTCTAGGAAAACAAAGCACCATCCCCAGCCAAAAATGCCCGTCACCCTGGTTGCTCTCAACCTTTGTTTAGATTCCGCTGAAAAAGAGCAAACTTTTTTTTTTTCCTGAAAAGCTTCCTATTTTAACTGCTGCTGAACTAAGACGCAAAGTAAATAATTTAAGTCCGTGTTAAAAGAAAAAACAAAAAATTTATTTGGGAATTGACAAGGCACGCACGCGCACACACGCACACACGCACGCACACACACAAATACAACAAAAGTGCTCTAGTTCTCTCTAGAAAATTTGGTCCCCCAAATAACATACTACACAACAACCAGGTCTAGGGTTTTTGGACCAGCCGGCCCGGGAACAAGCCGGCCTGGGCCGGCCGCTGCTGGGTTTCACATTTCTCCTTCCAAAAGTGGGAGAAGCAAGACGTCTGAAAAACAAAAACCAGGGAGGGGAGAGCCATCCCTGCAGCGGGCGCAGGGCAGGCAGTGATCTCCCGGCGTTCGGGGCTTGTGTCCGAAGATTCTGGGAAATTTTTGATTTTTTCTCCCCAAGTAGGGAGACAGGAAAACTCCCCCGATTCACAGACGAACCATCTTTTACTGGTTATTTTCTCCTACCTTCTTGAACACAGCTTGCTGAAGTCCAGACGGGAATTCTACTGCAAACCTCCCAGATGAGAAGATGAGGGACACTAAAGTTTTTGATGTTGATGTTTGGTTTTAGCAAACTCCAAGGCCATGATATCTCGCCGGTTTTCCAGCGAATTTTTTTTTCTTAAAAAATGTTTTTCAATGTTATCTAAAGAAGCCCCATCGATCTCTTTAGCAAGACATTAGCCAGCCGTCCCGGCCCGGAGATGCTTGAAGCGCCGGGATGGAGAGCGGAGCAAACGCAGCCACATTCCACGCGGGGATGTGGTGCTAACATTAATGCAGGCCGCGGAGCTAGGCTGCCCCGGCTCCCCGCTTGGGCCCAACCCCCTCCCCGCCCCGTGGCCCCGCTGCAAGAGGCTTCTGAACAGCTCCAAAAGGTTTCGCGGAGCAATCAGACACGTTCGTCCCTTTCTCCGGTGGCGTGGGTCCTTTTACTAGTCCAGCCCAGCGCTTCTAACCAAGAATTGAACGGCAATCGCGCGGGGAATGCCCAGCGAAAGCCCACCGACCTGTAAGAGAAGGCCAGAGGTCTGCGCCGCCGACGCGGTGGCGCCCCGGCCCTGGGCGCTCTCTTTCCGTGGTGAATAGGGCGTCCGGCCCAGGCAGTGGTGCTCCAGGAGACAAGGCCTACATGTAGAAAGCACTCGGAAAGGCGACCTCAGGCCTGGGGAGCACAAGGACATAGAGGGCAGGGAGGAGAGCGCAGGAAGAGAAGCGGAGGGGACAAAGAGGAGCAAGAGGAGCTGAGGGGAGCCAAGAGACGCAGAAGGGTCCTGGGTGCTGGCTCAAGAGTCGGCCTCAAAGGGTGCGCGGTCGGACTGGCGACTGTAGCTCTGACTAGGGCCGGCGTCGGGCGTCCTTGCATCCTTACATCGGTCCGCGCCGGCATTCGGTGACTCAAAGATCCAGGCGCGAGTGCAGCGCGCCCGTTTTGCTGTCGTGGTCCCAGTAAGAGCAATGCATCATGGCGAGCTCGGGCTGCCGGGCGCAGGCGAACTGCAGGCCAGGCGCACTAGTGGGCGCGGGTGCTGGGGGCGCGGCAGTGGCCGGGCTGGCAGGGCTGAGCTGGCCCGGGGGTGGCGCGGCAGCCCCATGGTGCGGCGGGGCTGGCGGGGGTGCGGCGGCTGCATGCAGATGATGTGCGTGCGGGTGCGGATGGGGGTGCGGCGGTGGCGGGGGCGCGGCCGGTGGGCCTCCCAGGCCATTGTACGAGTTCACTACGCCGGGGGGCAGAGCCATGCTCTGCACGCGTGAGTACGGCCCGTACGAGGCTGCCGGGCCAGCCAGCCCCTTGACGACCGCGGCCGCGCCGGGATTGCCCGGGCCCGCGGCCGCCGCCGCTGCTGCAGCCGCCGCTGCTGCAGCCGCCATCTGGCAGGAGGCGTAGGGCATGGGTGAAGGCGGCTGTGGTAGCGGCCACGAGTTGTTGAGGAAACCCGACTGCAGGTACTTTGGGGGCGCCAAGTAGCCATAGCCGTCGGCCCCTGCGCCCGCCACGCCGCAGCCGCCAGCGGCGCCTCCGGCTCCGAAGAGCCCCTTGCCAGGTTGGAAGTGCGCCGGCGGCGGCCGGAAGGGCCGCTTCATGCGGCGGCGGCGCCGGTAGTTGCCCTTTTCGAACATGTCCTCGCAGGCCGGGTCCAGCGTCCAGTAGTTGCCCTTGCGCTCGCCGCCGCCCTCGCGCGGCACCTTGATGAAGCACTCGTTGAGGCTGAGGTTGTGGCGGATGCTATTCTGCCAGCCCTTCTTGTTCTTCTCGTAGAACGGGAACTTGGCGATGATGTACTGGTAGATGCCAGACAGCGTGAGCCTCTTCTCCGCGCTCTCGCGGATCGCCATAGCGATGAGCGCCACGTACGAATACGGGGGCTTCTGCGCCGGGTCGGGCTTCTCCGGGGCTGTCCCGCCGCCACCCCCGCCGCCCTTGCCCGGGCTTGGCGGCGGTGCCTCGGGCTCCTTGACTGTGCGGCCGGTCTCGGGGGCCAGCAGGGTCCCCGCGGCGTCCTCGGGCTCGGGGTAGCTGGCCATCATGACAAAGCCGGCGCGCCGCGGCCGGGTCGCCACTGCTCTCCTCTCTAGACGCTGGCTCCGCGGAGTCGGGGCGCACGAGTCCGCTCGCGGCCGAATCTCGAACTTCTGGAGACTGAGGATGCCGCCCGCGGTCGCTCACTGGAGGCCTCTCGCTGCTCTCGATCTTCTTTCTCTTCCCCCAGGGAGCGGCCGGCGGGAGTGGAACTCAGCCTCTGGCCATGGGGAGTCTGCCCAACAGAGGGGCTCCGGCCCCGCCGCCCCTCCCCGCTCAGGCCAGTCCCCGCCTCGGTGGGTTTTCTTTTCTGCGCCCCCCCCCCCCCCCCCCCCCCGGTTTCCCGAGGCACGACCCGCGTCTCTGGCGGAGCTGCCTCCTGGAGTCCCTAGAGCGCCAGGAGCTTCGCTCTGTTCTGATTCGTATGGGCTCCGCCGAGTTCCGCTTGCGTCAGGCGCCTTCGCCCCTATAGCGGGGCAGCCAGCCGCGCACGGGCGAGTTCATCTCCAAGTCACTTTTTGTAAACGCCCCGCACAGCCCGGACCGGCCTGCCCCCGCTCCTCTGGCCTCAGGGGCCCAGCGGACAGCACTCTCACACTCGCACAAGCGCTTGAAAACTACCCACGCTCGCTCTGCGGACTGGGCCAGGAGATAGCGAGGGCCCGGAGAGTGGGGGGCGCCTGCATGCGGCCAGTGCCCTGGGAGCTCGGGCTCCCGCGAGGAGAGGCGCTCCAGGCCTCCTCGCGGCTTTCAGGTGAAAGAAAAGGACTCTCTTGCTGCTGTCCTGAGGCTAACTTTCTGACTTAGGGCTGGGGGAAGGACAAAACGGCAAGTGGGCCCGACCCGGGTGGAGTGGGGAGAGCTTCGCCATGATTTGGGGAAACCAGCCCAGAAACGCGTGTCACTTGGACGAAGAAATCTCGGCCTGCCGGGTCCCACGAGCTCTCAGAGTGACTGGGCCAGGATGGGTTTGGAGAGAGAGGATCGCTGGGAAGAGGCGCTCAGGGGCACCGTCTGAATCGCCTCTGTCCTCTGCGCTGAGAGTGGATGTAGGAACCAGATCCCACCACGGAATCCCGTGGCAGTTCTCCAGGTTGGGTGTGTGCTTTAACAACACTAGGTGGCTGCCCCTCTTCTCCTGCCACATAGGCGAGGATCTTGTGATGGGCTTTCGGGAACTACGTATAAGTGTATGCAGGTGTCACATATGGAAGTCATGAGGTTTGTCCTTGAGATGCCTGATATACCAGCTGTCCAGGTGCAAGAGTGCTGGTCAGAAACACAGGTATGCGCACGTACAAGGTGTGAGATTTATATTTATGAGATATAACACATTTGTACTTACAGACATATAATAATATATGTATATTAAGTATCAGAGTAAATGTGTTTATGAGTGTAACATCTCTCTTTTCTCTCCCCCGTTCCATTTTTATTTTCTTCTCTGTCTTTCACAGTTCTCCTCCTTCCTCCAAGTGTATATTATCCTAACATAGACTTGGAAGAAAAACAACAACCTGAAAAAGACACTTGTTCAAAATTCTCTCATGATGAGACATTTGTTCTGATCTTCTTTCTCCAAAGGTTCAGAGGTGAGTTCTCACCTACCTTCAACAGGAGTCTGATTGGGGTGGAGTTACATCAGCATGTATAGAGATTGTCTCAGAGGAAATCTGCCCTGGCATCAAAATCAGGTGTGCCCTTTAACAGTATGACTTTTGTTAAGGCTTTTGTAACAAAACGTCTACAATTATAAAGTGTGAGCGAGATGGCCTCTCAAACTCCTGAGGACTGAGGAGGGGGCCAGGATGCTTCTTGGAGGGTGGACTGAATTAATGTTACTCAGGTGTGTTAGTGATTGGCATGTGTGGAATGGCTCGTCCATGCCTGTCACTACCTTTCCTCCCCAGGTTCTCCAGTATCAGAATTCTCAGAAAGCCTGAGGAACCCACTGTGGCCTGTGGCTTCAGCATCAGTAGGCCACCTACATATACTGTCTGCTTCTCACTCAGACCTCTGATTCGAATTCTGAGATGAAAGGGAGGAGAGGGTGATGGGGCCATCTGGAACTGAAGATGGCTCCAGAGATGTCATCTGGGCAACCCTGGCCTGATCACCAGGGTGAGAGGGAGCTAGGATCCCCGGAATTGACTTCAGTAGATACTACTGCCACTCCTTATTGATAATATCTCAAAGTAACTTGGTTATTTTCCAGGCTATTTCCCACTGCCTCCAACTTACACCACTTCTTCAAAATTCCTGTGACTGCTCTCTGAGCAGGAGTGCAGGTGTTTTTCTTCTTCCTCACTCTCAGGGGTGCCTGGGCTATGGGTAGGAGGGGTGAGTCAGGTTTGGGACTGCTGCAGTTGGGCTTTGGCAGGGCTGGGGCAGGGGGAAAACAGCTGGATCTGGCCCCTTCCTAGTGACGGAGGCTCTTTCCTCTCCTCTTTCTTTCTGACCACCCAGGCTGGCTCGCTCTCAGTCTCCCCCCACATCCCTCCTCAAAGGCAGGCATTTCCGCCACTCAGCCCCGCAGCAGCCAGGTGTAACAGCATTGTTGTGTGTGTCATCACTTCCCCGAATTCCACACTCGGCTCCCTTTTCAGTCTTCAAGGAGTGTGTGTGTGTGTGTGTGTGTGTGTGTGCGCGCGCGCGCGCGCACGCGCTGGGGGTGGGGTAAAGGAAGGAGACCCTCTGAAGGATTTTCTGAGCGCCAAGAAGAGGACTCCTGCCCTCCCAGGTGTTGACTTCTGGCTGCACTTTCCAGGAACAGGAGCCCCAACGCAGATGGAGCAAGGGGTGCCTCCCGTGTGCACGTTAGGAGGGGCTGGAGCTAGTCTCTCCCCAGGATGTGCGCTCACAGGGCTGCCGGGCATTGGAAGGCTGGGAGAGCAGGCAAGGATTTCGGGTACTCAGTGATCCCCTTCAGGGCAGCTCCGGGCCTCTGGGGAAAAACGAGTGGCTTCGGGCTGGAGGAGCCTAGGGAGAGGTAGAGTCCTGTCTTATGCGTCCAGTCCCAGGTGGGTGAGGCGGGCGCACAGGAAGCGGTGGGGTGCACCTTAGGCTGGCCGGCTAGGGCCACCTTCCTGGCGAGATCGGGATCCTGTCCTGCCCAGACCGCGTGGGCCCCAGGGCCACCGCCTTTCCCCTCCGCATCACGGCGACCCAGGGCCCCTCCTGAGTAACCTCCAGGTGACGCTCACCTCAAAGGGCCGAGGTCCTGAGTCTGGCGGAGCTCTACGGCCCCTGCTTTCCAGGGGCCCGCAGGCGCAACTCAGGGTCCACCCGCTCCTGGCCGTCGTGCCACGGTAGCGCCGCCTGCAGACGCAGTGCCAGGGACCCGCCGTCGGAGGCCGCCTCGGAGGCCGAGATAGCAGGCGCAAGCACTTCTCCAGGCTCTGACGAAGCCACAGGTCCCTTTGTCCAGAGTCGCAACAGCGGAGAGGGCGGCCGGGTCCTGGCCGAGGGAGTGGTGCGGCGGCTCCCAAGCAGGCAGCGCTTCCTGGCTCCGCTCCGCCCGCTGCCTGCACCAGGGCCGCGGCCCCTCAGCCAGGCCCAGAAACACCCGCCACTCCTGGGCAGGGAGAGGAACAGCGCGGGCTGCGACCCTGTGCTGTGTGTCGGGCCTCTGCGACCCAGGGCGGAAAGACGCTTCAGTGTGCCTGTTAGTACCTCAGACACAACTCCACGCCTCAACTGTCGCATGCACCTAAAGCGACTGCATGTCCCTCTACTCAGGTCACATCCTTCCATCCACTTCTCTATCCTCTCCCAGTCAACTGTATCCTCTCCGGTTCTCCCCAGCGCTCTCTCACACTCACCCCTACACATACTAGTCCAAATCCTGAACATTTCGAAGGAAACCACGCTTAACTGGTGCTGAACTCTAAGCCTCTTCACAAACTGGCGCACCCACCCAACTCATCATTCGATTCCTGGCTCCCTGTCTGCAAGTCTGACTCCCAGAAGCTCCTTGAGTCCCTGAGGTCCTTGACCTGTAGTCAGAGTGAGGAAGCTGCCACCTGGCTGTTCCCCGTGGCAAAGGTATTCGAGTTTCTTTGAGACACTCAGGTACAGAACATGCCCCTGATGCACTTATACACACACACACACACACACACACACACACACCACTCCTCTTTGTTTCGCAGCTCTGCAAAAAGTGCTCAGACTGACAGGTTGTGTCGGGGAGAATGGCACAGCTCTTATGCACACACCCACACAGTGTCAGGACAGCAGGTATTATTCTGCCTGGTTGGGACCAGCAGAGTCCATTGCCCAAATATTTGGGAGGGAGAGAGTGACAGTGAGAGATAGTAGGGAAGTGGGAAGAGAAAAAGATTGAGAGGAAGGAGGAGTCACTCCCCACTCCCTGGAAAAATTCACAGATGAGAGCTGTTTCCAGCTGGTGTCTTATTCAACTTCCCTCCCCCTCCCTTGTGGGGAATTGGGCTAGCAGGAGACTTAGAGCTCTGGGTTACTTCTTGGATAATTTTTTTTTTTTCAGTAGGAGTTTTTCTGGGTTGCCCAGGCTGGTCTTGAAATCAAAAGCTCAAGGGATCCTCCCACCTCAGCCTTTCAAGTAGCTGGGACTACAGGCACACATCACTGTGACTGACTTGTGTTCCTGCTTTCGTCACCGATGTGATGCTGGGTTAGAGGTCCATCAGAATCTCTGCCCCAGGGAGAGTGTGCCTCACCTCTATGAGGCACAACTTCAGGGCTGGAGGTCCTTATCCTGGTTGAGGCTAACTCAGGAGAAAAGGCAGATGGGGCTTGAGGACCACCTCCCTCTGAAGACCTCTAGGATGCTCCTGGAGAGAGTTCCTGGGTGGCAGAAGCTGTTGGCCAGCGTTCTCTGATATCTCCCATGACTTTCATGGTCCAAGGCCATTTTGTCAGTCCTGGACATTAGTGCCCTGCCATTGGGCCCCGACCCTTGCTTGGGAGTGGGGTGTGCTTAAAGTTGCCCTGTTGCCTTTCTCCACCTCTAGATGGTAAGCCTCGATGGACAGACTGTCCCCTGTGACTGTCTCAGTGTTTCCCACCTGGATGGCTTTAATACCTTCAATGAGGAATTGGAAAATGGTTCTGCTCCACAGGGAGAATCGGGAAAGGTCACTCTTCCTACAATGAAGCTAGAATTTCTGAGAAAGAGACTGCAGGTGGGGAAGAATGGTTGGACCAATGAAAACCAGCTCAAATTCTGAGAGTTCTCTGTGATTTGGGGCTACCTGCATCTTGTAGCTGCACAGCCATGGGCTGAACTTTAGGCAAGGATGAGGATGGCTTGCTGGCTCCCTGATCATGGAGAAGACACGTCTAAAACATTCAGTCTAGACTTTCATAGAAACAGGCTTCTGCATCTGGGGCAGCTGGCTTTCAAGGTACAGCCTACCTCCTGGATTGCCAAGGCCCACACAATTCCATGGAAGGATGTCAAAATGAGACCTTTCCCTTGGTCCTAAGCCCTAGCTCAACTTTCTCACCACAAAGTAGGCACTGTCTAAAGAGCCTCCATGCAGGAGGGCTGTTGTTCGCTTTTGTTGTATGATATATGAAAAGATGTTACATTTATATATTTTTCAATATAATGTTTCTTTAAAAAAAATTATTGGTTCTGATAACTACATAAGGAGGGCAGTTTTAGATGTCTAGCTGCTATAAAAAGTCCAGAGGAATGGAGGGAGAAAGACTGAGTTTTGTATTTTGTATTACTGGTCTTTTAAAGATGATTTTCTGCATAACAAGACAGGGTGTGTTTGTGTGGTAAAACTTACAGAGTAAACAATACACATCTGAAAGGGCCCAGCTTGGCATGTGTTCACATGTAATGCACTATATAACTGCCCTCTAGATCAAGATATGAAATCTTCCTGTCATCTCAGGTGGTGCCTTAGTATCTTTCCTGGTCACTGTGTGTCCTCAGAGGGAACCCATCTTCTGATTTCCATCATCATAAACTAATGTTGCCTGCTTTGAACTTCATATAAATGAGACATACAGCAGGTGCTCTTTTGTGTCTAGTTTTCTTGTTACTATTATTATCATTATTATTATTATTTTGGTAGCAGGGATTGAACCAAGGGCCCTTAAACACTGAGCCACGCCCCAGCCCTTTTTATTTTTTTATTTTGAGGCAGTCCTTCTAAGTTGCTGAGGCTGTCTTTGAATTTGGGATCCTCCTGCCTCAGCCTCCTGAGTTGGTGGGATTACAGGCATGGGCCACCATGTCTGGCTTGTCTAGTTTCTTTTATACAACATGTCTTTAACATGTGAAGCTCTTGTTACAAGCTTCAGACATCCATTTCTTTTCACTGCTGTGCCATATTCCATTTTTGTTGATTGCCATTTGTTTCCAGTTGAGGGATATCATAAATAAAGTGGCTCTGAACATTTTTGTATGACTTTTTGTGAAAGGCATTTCAATACTCTTGGGTGAATACTTAGGAGCAGGCTTATGTTTACTTTTAGTAGACATTATCAAATAATTTCCAAAGTGGCAGAACCAACTAGAGTGCTGTACAGATAGACATGCTGCAATAGGGCCTTTTCCTTATAGACGGCATCCTCTCAAGACCACTGTGTACCTCCAGCTATTATTATTGTTGTTGTTATAAAAGAACAATAGCTATCCTTCACTAAGCACTTATTTTGTGTCAGGGACTTTACATGTATTATTTCCTTTTTACAACAAACCTAAGGGATTGGTACCATTCCCACTTTACAGATGGGGAAACCAAGGCTTGAAGAAATTTAGCAATTTGCCAAAAGTCCCCAGCTAATAAGTGGCTGCTTGACTTTGGTTTCCAGAATTTCACCTTCACACACAAGTCCTGCAATATGACCAAATCTAGGTGCTAGTTAAGAGGCCCATTTCCTACCAACCTCTGGACTTCCTCAAATACCTTTTCACACCCAGGGATAAGATCTGCACATAAGACTACACAGATTTTCTCCTATGGTTGTGCACACCCACTGTGAAGAAGTGAGCAAATTTAATTCAGTGAAAATTAGAGCTCTGGGCTCAGCACCCTGATGACATTCTCAGGATATTTGCAGAAAATTGGGCCAGGAATCAGTCTGTTTCTGGACTCAACAGGGGAGAATCTAGGAACCCTCCTTTCCTGGGTTGAGATGGGCACTTGGTTCTCCTCCCAGCATGCTCAGCCTAGCCCAAGATTGACTCCAGGAGTGTCAGCCTGGAGTATCCCTCTGCAGTGTTCATACAAAGATGGTCATTTGGTCCTAGAAGGAGGTGATGACTTGGAAGTGTTGCACCTTGTCCTAAAAAGCAGTTAAGTGGCGGGTTGCATGGGTATGGTCTGAGCAGGGAGAGAGCAGGGAGTCTGGGGAGTGTGCTACCCTGTGGAGAGAGGTCACATGTGGGCTTTACACTTGGTGCAGTCACCCCTCCTCAGGCCCCTTCATAGACTAATTGAGGCCTTGCTGGGCTCTGGGTTTGTAATTGAAGGTAATTACTGACAGGCTGCTGTGGTGGTACAAGCAGGCTTTTGTTGGGGGAAGCAATAGTCAGAATTTGGGGGCTTTGGGAGGGGACAGTCCAGGGTCCTGGTGTGCCATGTTCCAGGTACCTCTTGAGCCTGGCCTTTTGCTTGGAGGCAGCACTTCTGAGGAATGGGGACTGGTAGTATGTCAGAACAGAAAGGGATCCTGTCATGTGGGTGATGGGAATTCAGGTCCAGAAATAGACAAGGTCAGCTCTCGGCCACAGAGGGAGGTAGTGCTGATGGAACGGAGGTGCTTAGGCCTGGTACTGTTATCTGTGCACACCACCCCCAGGCCAGGAGGCACCACAACAGAGCAGCAGTCACAGACCTCTGATATCAGCCTGGGAAACTTACCTTGCTTCAGAATTTTAAACTGTCACCCGTTCTTCTTTGAATGAGTAACATTTTCACCTGAACCAAAATATAAAAATATAGAAGACTTGCAGTGAAAACCTCACTCCCACTCTGTCCCCAAGTGTCCCTTCTCACAGGCAGCTGGTGACCCTGGTTTCATGTATATCATTCCAGACCTATTTTATGCACATACAAGCAAAAAGCACCCACATTCTCCAGCATTTTCACCATTTGCACACGCAGTGCCCAATGCCCTGTGTTCTGCCCCTTTGAAATCTCTTCATATTAATGCAATCTTTTTTTTTAAAGTTGCATAGTATTTAGGTTGTTTCAGGGCCTCAGGAACCAGGCAAATGCTCTACCTCTGAGCTACATCCCCAGTCCAGCCAATCCTTTGCTTTTATAAGCAATACTATAATGTACAATTCTGCATATCTAATTTGTAGGCATGTACATATATTTGCAAAAAAGTTGCTAGAAGTGTAAGAGTTGGGTCAAAGGGTATGCCCATTTATAACTTTGATATATTCTACCAAATTGTCTTTTTAAAAAATTGATCCAGTATATGCCCTTATCAATAACAAAGGGGATTCCTATGTCCTCACAGCCTTACCAACACATAGCTAGTTTACTTATTTCCTTCCTTCCCTCTTTCATTTTTTGGTACTGGAGATTGAACCCAGGGGTGTTTTACCACTGAGTCACATCCCCAGCCATTTTTATTTTGGAAACAGGTTCTCATAAAGTGTTTCAGCTGATTTCGAACTTGTGATCCTCCTGCCTCAGCCTCCTGAGTTGCTGGGATTATGGGCATGAGCCACTGAACCTGGCACACAGCTTTCTTTTTAAGGAATGAATCTCACATACATTGTTGAGGACACCTCTGCATCCATCCTTGACCACTTTCTGCCCCTCTCTCTCCTGAAGTGATCACCATGGTAAATACATTGCTCAGCATCCCAGACCTCTTTCCACACTGTGCTACCTGTGAATCCACTCCCAGGAATACTTAGTACAGTTTTGTGTTTCATAACTTTATATAATGATATCCTGTTGCTGCAGAAAGGCACGTGCTTCTTTTTTCATTCAACCATATATTTGTGAAAAAGTTCCTGGTTGATACACAAAGACAAACGCCATTCATTTTCCCTGGGTTGCCCATTCCATTGTATGAAAGCACTGTGGTTTATTTATCCATGTTCCTGTTGAGAGGTATTGGATTATTTTCTATTCTTTACTATTACTAATAGCTCTGCTATAGACTTTTTTTCCTTCTTTTTGCCATACTGGGGATTGAACCCAGGACAGTGTGCATGTTAGGTGAGTATTCTACCACTGAGCTACGATCCCAGCCCTTTTAATTTTATTTTGATACAGGGCTTTGCTAAGTTGCTGAGGCTTGGGGCAAACTTGTGGTCCTCCTGCCTCAGACACCCAAGTAGAGGGGATTACAGGTGTGGACCCATGTTCCTAGATCTTGCTATGGATTTTTGCTAGCGCTTATGTACTACAATTTACCAAGGATTAGGATTGCTGCATCAAAGTTTACAGGCATCCCTAACTTGACCAGTTATTGCAGAACTGACCTTCACCAGCTTCTTCTGTAATGTGGAAATGAAGCCTCTGCCTTGGGAAGACAGTGCTGGTAAAGGGACTGTGTACTGGGAGAAAACTTGGGCTTGGGCCTTTGCAAGAACAACTTAAATCCTGACTCTGCAATTTACTTTCTGTATGACTTTGGGCTTGTTATCCAGACTCTCTGTGCTTCAGTTCTTTCATCTGCAAAATGGTGATGATATTATCTAGGTTGCAGGATGCTTGAGAAGATTAACTGAGATACTGCATGAAAAGATTTAGTGTGGAATCCGGCACAGAGGAAGTACTAAAAACCCCCAACAGTTATTATTCAGTATTTTCTTTTCTTTTGGGTATCAGGATTGAACTCGGGGTGCTTGACCACTGACCAACATCCCCAGCCCTTTTTTATTTTGGGAGAGGGCCTCACTAAGTTGCTGAGGCTGACCTTAAACTTACAATCACATGCGTTCATTGTACCTTCTGTACAGTGGCTGTGGGAGTGTGGGATGCAGAGGAGCAATGCACATCTTCTGGCCAAGGGAGTTCAGGCGACGGGTCCCCAACCAGAACAGATGGCCCTCAGCCCCAGACAGGCGCCACAGGATGAGTGACCTGAGAGGGCCTCCTTGGAAGGGTTGAGTCCTCCAGGTGAGGACACAGTAGGTGCTAGGGGCCAGAGGTCAGCATGCCATTGCTTTAACCAAGGGACACTTCAGCTGCATACCTGACAGGTGCCCAGGTGTGTGCCAAGTGCTCTGGTAGACAGAAACCATCTCATCTCTGTCTTTGAAGAGTTTTGCTCAGTCTGACTCAGAAGAAAACACACATACGATCCATAATAGGCCACCAGGGATTAGTTATCATTGAACAAAATTCCCTTTGGTGTTTACAGTATGTCAGTAGG
Source organism: Glaucomys volans (assembly GCA_020662805.1). Taxonomy (NCBI): domain Eukaryota; kingdom Metazoa; phylum Chordata; class Mammalia; order Rodentia; family Sciuridae; genus Glaucomys; species Glaucomys volans. The sequence goes on from JAJEJO010000911.1 coordinate 357,010, forward strand.
ACCGCTGGACGTGGCCTGATTCTCAATAGACCATCTCAGCAGATCCATGTTCTGGCTGCTCTGTTCCTGGACAGCCCTCCTTTTGCCCTGGACTAGAGGTGCATCTGGGGCCCCGAGGGCCTGCAGACTGTCCTACTTGGGCATGGTGAGGATGACTTGCCATCTGCATCACCCAGCTGCTTGATGTTCCTTTTTCATCCCAATCTGAGGCAGCACTGGGAGTCTGGGCTCCTAGAGCACCAGCTCTGTGCTTCCTTTATCTCAGCAATGACCCCCTGTGCTGAATTCATTTGTTAACTTGTCTGCCTCCCTCCACTAGGCTGTGAACTCCTTGAGGACAGGGGCTGTGTTACCACTCATCTTTTTAAATTCTGTTTTTCTTTTGAGACAGGGTCTCATGGCTCCTGCTGGCCTTGAACACTCAAGGAGATCATCCTATCTCAGTCTCAAGTAGTTGGGATTACAGATGCCTTCCACCATGCCGCGCCTCTTCCTCATCTTTATATTCCTAGTACCTGGTGTATGTCTGGCAGAAATGTTTATTGAACAAACCCCTGGGATTCTATATTTAAAGCTTCTTTTTTTTTTCATTTTAAAAAATGTGTTCTAATTAGTTATACATGACAGTAGAATGCATTTTGACACATTGTACACAAGTGGTGCATAACTTCTCATTCCTCTGACTGCACATGGTGCTGAGTCACACCAGTAGTGTAATCATACATGCATGCAGGGTAATGTCAGTCTCATTCTACTGTCCTTCCCATCCCCACTGCCCCACCCCTCCCCTCACTCCCCTCTGCACAATCCAAAGTTCCTTCATTCTTTCCTAATTATCCCTCCCCCACTATGGATCAGCATCCACTTATGGGAGAAAATTTGGCCTTTGTTTTTTTTTGGGATTGGCTTATTTCACTTAGCGTGATATTCTCTAGTTCCATCCATTTACTTGCAAATGCCATAATTTTATTCTTCTTTAATAGAGTAATATTCCTTTGTGTATATATACCACAATTTCTTTATCCGTTCAACTGTTGAAGGGCATCAAGGTTGGTTCTATAGTTTAGCTATTGCGAATTAAGCTGCTATATACACTGATGTGGCTGGTCACTGTAATATGCTGATTTTAAGTCCTTTGGGTAAACCTAAGAGGGGGATAGTTGGGTCAAATGGTGGTTCCATTCCTAGCTTTCTGAGGTATCTCCATACTATTTTCCAGAGTGGTTCCACCAATTTGCAGTTCCACCAGCAATGTATGAATGTCCTTTTCCCCCACATCCTCGCCAACACTTATTATTGCTTAAAGCTTCTTTCTTTCAGGTGAAGACTTAGTTCGTGTAAGAGAACAGTCGATAGATATTATTAGTCACTGACACTTGAGTATGAATCAGTGCAGATTCTAGTTCTGTGATAGGTGGAGCTGAGTGGGCGGGAATCCAGGCCCGTGTTCCAGGTGCGAGTGTGTGTTCACAGACAGCAGCGAGGCTTCCGCAGTCCAGAATGAGAGCCCGGGTCTCCATGGCCAGAGCTGCAGGCAGCCCCGCCAGGTCCTGGAGGTCAGAAGGGGTCTATCCGCGTGCCCGGGCCTGGGTGCTCGCTGGGGGCAGGACGGGCCTGGCCGGAAGCGGGGCTCGCCGGGAGCAGGGCTTCCTCGCTTTGTACCGCATCACTTCCCCCATCTGGGCCCGCGGAAGTGGCGGCGGCCGGCCGGCGGGGGCTCGGGCCGCGAGGTCTTTCCCGGAGGTGGCGGCGCGGGAAGCCCGCGGGGAGGCCGAGCTGCGCGCTGGGGTTCCGGCCTCGCACCCGCGCACCCGGCCTCGCCGCGGTCCCGGGAAGGAATAAACCTCTTCACTCTGAGAAATGGGTTCCCACGGGTTCAGGTACCGCGCAAGGGCTTCTGGGACACTGATGGGAAGGGATGACCTTCTCTTAAAGCCAAGGGTGTGCGAACGGAGTAACGCCATCATGCAGCCCCGGTGCCCACGCGCTCAGTTGCTCATCTGCTTTGCACACTCAGTCTCTACACAGGTGCAGAGTGCACGCAGAGTTGCACACACAGGTGAACGGTTGCCATGGAGAGCACATCTCCTCCCATCCCGTTTCTCCAGGTTCTCAGGGAAACTGGCCATGTATGGATGGCAGCCTGAGCTTACTCTATTTTGGGGGGTCCTGGGAGGGGATTCTCATGATATCCCACCAGATTTGCTTTGGCTCCTGGGGTTTGGGAGTGACTTGAAACTACCCCAGCCACCTGTGAGGAGGACGCTTTTCTGCATAGGTGGGTATGCTTGAGACTGGCTGTCCCCCAAAGGCTGCCCTTCCGCACTGCCCTTGGCTGTCGAATTTGTCCTTCATTTACGCACTCCAGGGGACATGTCTAGGGATCCTCCTGTGTGTGGTCCTGAGTAGGGCCTGGGGATCCAGAGAAGAGGAAGGCCTTGTTCTTGCCCTCAGGGAGTATGGTTTGGTGGGGAGCTGGATAGGGAAGTGACAAAAGCAGTTTTCTTGGCTAATGAACACCATGATGGGGGAAGGCTGAGGCTGTAGAGGCAGGAGAAGTCCTTCTGGAGGAAGTGACTCGGGCTGCATTTCAAGGGATGAATAAGAGCCAAGGAACCTGTGGGGAAGGCCTTCCAGGAAGAGGAAGCCGGTGTGTAGTGGCCTGGGGTGGAGGGAGGGGTGACTGAGGGGCCACCTGTGGCTGGGGTTGGCAGCACCCACTGTGTAGGGAAGGTGGTGGACCTTGGGCCAGGAGGTTGGACAGCCTGACAAGGTCTACCTCTCCGAGGCCCAGTGTGCCTCTGAGGGTTTTGGATTTTATCCTGACACCATTGAGGTGATAGATGGGAGTGAAAGATGTGGTTTGTGTGTTGGGGGAGATGATTCTGCTGCAGGCTGGAGGTATAGGTTTGTGGGTAACTTGATTATCTCTGTGTGGAACACATTGCATTTGCAAGGCTTGAGGGACATCCAGGTGGAAATGTCTGGCAGGCAGCTGGACATGCAGATCTGGACTTAACAGAGTTATTTGGGAGTTATTGGCTTAACGGATGGGACAAGATGAGGTCACCTGAGAGGGCGTGGAGAGAGACAAGAGGGAACACTAAAGAAAGGAAATGAGCAGAACTAGGGATTCTTGGGAGTAGCCTGAGAAGCAGCGGGTAACCAAGAATGAGTGGTGTCACAAGGTGACCAAGTGTGGGATTGGGAAGCCTTGGGAGGAGAGTGGCTAGGGCCTGCTCAGGCTCCTTGCCCCTTCATGTGGTGATTGACATTTTGATGGGAGCAGGGTCTCTCTGATGGTGAGCAGCCAGGTGCTGCATGAGACTGAGCACCAGGGACTTTACACAGGTTATTTCATTGGATCTTCAAACTACTCTCTTCAGACAGATGCTATTTTCACATGAGGAAATTGTGGTTCTGAGAGGGTAAGTGTTTCTCCTCAGGCCACAAAGCTCATTGGAGATGGGATTGGAATTGGAACTTATTGCTTTGCATATCTCAAAAAAATTTCTTTTAGCTGCCCTTGGCTTTTTTCTTTAGCACACATTCAGCGGGGGCCTCCTCCTAGATTGGCATCTGGGCCTGGCCTGCCTTGCCCACACCCTCCAGGCCTCCAGGCCATGGGGACTTCAGAGGAGGCCTGTCTCCCAGATTAGCCCCAAAGACAACAGGCTCCTGAAGAAGAAAGAGGAGGCGCAGGCACAGCCCGGGCCTGTGGTGGGATGGGCTTCCCCTGAATCAGTGGGGAACTTCCTCCTGGGAAGGCTCTGACAGGGGCAGTTCCTCTCCTGGGCCAGGCGGCAGAGAATCCGGGCCCCAGCTGTTCCTGCCCGGCTGCTGAATCCCTGAGCACCCACCGGAGACAGGAGGCCCTGCCTGCTCCCTGCCCATTGTCCAGCACCACAGTGCCGCTTCCCATGCGCCTCCTGTTTACACAGGAAGCCCCGCTCTGGGATGCCACCTCCCTCTCCTGATGGCTGGCTCCAAGCTTATAGTCCTCACAGCAGCTTCAATGAGTGGGACCAAAGTGAGTTATCACTACTTGGTGGCTTTAAAAATTAGTGTAGCAGAGTAGTTATAAGCAGGCCCTTCTTGCCTTGTGACTACCCTTGATTTGAATCAGGCCCCTGGTGAGCTGCAGGACCTTAGGCATTCACATCAACAGTATAAATGCAGATTCCTCCTCTGTAAGTATTTTTTCCACCTGGCTCATAGGTTTGCTATACAGATAAAATATGGAAATAAAGTGCTGTCATATAGTATATGCTCAGTAAGTTCTAGAGCTTACAATTGTTGTTATTTGTAATTTACTTGCACTGAATTTCAGCTATTCTCATGCAGATAAAGTTTTAAACTATGACTTCCAAATTCTGTGATACTCTTCCCTTTGAGAAGTGGGATCTCTGTCCCCTTCTCTTGAATCTGGGTGGGTTTTGGACTACTTTGAGAAATGTGGTATAGTACAAGTGAAGCAATGTGACTTCCCAGGCTTTGTTTTGGTTGCTAGAACACTTGAACCCCGCAAATCACCATGCTTTGTAGTTTGGCAGGCAATCAGGGTTACGGGGGGGTGGGTGGCTAGTTTTTTTTCCAGTTCAATAAAAATTTATTGAGTGGGGTTTTGAAATGGTGTGCTGAACCCAAATTGGAGTCTGCTCCCTTACTAGCAAATGATGGCAAAAATTAAAAAAGATAAAATAAGTAGGGAGTTGCAATGAAATTACGAAGGGAGATTCTTAGACCAGAAATGATGAAACATTCCTGACATAAGGAAGTAAATAGAATGTGACAGGCATAAGCAGAAATGCTTCTGAGCTGCATGCCCAAAACACATGCAGAATTATGTCTCAGAAGAGGCACATACAATCAAGAATCACCATCCAGGAAACATTTGTCAAGCACTTATGTGCTAAACCTTTGTCACTATTATCTGTATGTGTTCAGTCATTGCTTGTTTCCAGTTATCCACATGTTTCCATTTTCTTTGTTCACCCATTCCTTCCTTCTGAGTTTAATTTCCTTCTTCCGGCAGCACATACTTTCATAGTGCTTTCACTGAAGGTTTGTGGGTAGTAACTCTTTGAAAAAATTTTTAATTTTGTTCTTCTTCTTAAATGATAATATAGCTGAATATAGATCACTGAGGTTTGCAGTTATTTTTCCTCAGCACATGGAAGATACTTGGAATAGTTGATTATTTTCTGCCATCTGTGGTTGCTATTGAGAAGTGTGTAGAAAGTCTAATTGTTCCTTTGTGGTAATGTGTCTCTTTAGTTGCTTTTATGATTTTGTCTTGATATTTTACTATGATGCGTCTAGGTGTGAATCATTTATATTTAATCTGCTTGGGGATTGGAATGACTTTTCCTTGTGAGGATTCATGTTTTTCATCATTATTGAAAATTCCTGATGGCTCTATCTTTCAATATTACTTCTTTCCAATTCTCTGCTCTTTCTTATTATGAATTTGTTGGGAGATCTCATTCCCTTTTCTCAATTATCTTTCATACTTTTCTATTGTTTTTATCTCTCTGTGCAAGCTTGTGGGTAATTTCCTTGTAGTTATTTTCTAATTTACAAATTCTCTTTTTAGCTTCATCTAACCTACAATTTTACCCCTTCATTAAAATTTTAATTTTGATGCTTTTATTTTTTAATTTACAAAGTTTTTATTAAGTTCTTTAAAAAGTGTTTCCTGTTCCTTCATTGTGGTTTCTGTTTCTACTCTTTTTCTCTTTTGTCATTTTAAACGTACTTATTTTATAGTCTTTCAGAATGTTCAATTATCAGAAGCTCTTGGGATGTCATTTCTTCTGTTTGTTTGGTCTGCAAACTCTTGTTCTTGGCAAACTTTTCATATGGTTTGCTATTTTTCATTTCAGGGGGAATTCTGTGCTGCCTGAATTTTAGGAATGACCTTATGGAGAAGTTTTATTTTGGTTTTGCCAGGTGCCCTGTAGGTTTAACCAGTCTTGAATCTGTTACTGTTTATTTGTTAATTTTTTGACAATGTGGGTGTTTTAAGGCAACTCCAAATTATCCCTTGGTGCAAGCTTAATGTTTTGATTTCTCATGGGAGACCAGGAAGACACAGCTCTACAGCTATGTCTCTAGGGTCATGGGTGAGTTTTTCTACCCCTCTTTCCACGAAGGGTGCAATTTTTCAAAAGTCCTGATTTTCTTCCTCCCTCCCTTCCTTCCTTCCTTCCTTCCTTCCTTCCTTCCTTCCTTCCTTCCTTCCTTCCTTC
>JAJEJO010000911.1:363270-474702 GCA_020662805.1 Glaucomys volans
TTCCTTCCTTCCTTCCTTCCTTCCTTCCTTCCTTCCTTCCTTCCTTCTTTCCTTCTGTGCTGAGGACTGAACTCAGGGTCTCAGGCATATTAGGCAGATGCCATTCCACAGAGCTATATCCTCTGGCTACCCCTTGGTTTTAAATATATTTTATTTATATTGGTACTGGAGATTGAACCCAGGACCTTGTGTGTGCTAAGCATTTGCTTTACCGCTGAGCTATACTTTCAGCTCCAAAAATGTATTTCATTTTTAGTTGACACCTAGTAATTATAACATTTATGGGGCACAGTATGACATTTCAATACATGAATGTAATGTGTAGTGAGTGATCAGATCAAGGTATCTGTCACTTCAGCCATTTATGATTTATTCATTCTGGGAACATTCAAAATTTTTACTAGTTTTTTTTTTAAATCTTAAATGACTTTTTAATTTAAAAACTTTTAAATTTATTTTTAAAGTTTTCTGATATTTACATTTATTTATTTTTTATTGGTGCATTATAGTTATACATAATGGTAGGATTTGTTGTTACATATTCATACATGATACATGCACACAATATAACAATAGAATTTGGCCAATAACATCCCCTGTAACTGTTTTGAAGTAATTAATTGTTGCCAACCATAGATCCTACTATGCCCTTGCACATTAGAAGTATTATTTAGCTTCTAGAATTTATTTAACCTAGAATTCCTGTGATTTTGTAATGGGAGGATTTTTTTTTTTTTAAGTACCTTCAGGTCATAATAAACTTTTCCGAGTCCTTTGCCGGTGTTCCCGCATGCCATGCTCACAAGAACCCCACAACACAGACATTATTTATCATCTTCCCTGCCTGCTTTAAGATATTGAGTCTTGGGGAGTTTAAGTCTTATCCAAGATCAGACAGGGAGGAAATGGCCCTGCCAAGATTTGAACCCAGTTTTCTCTGATTCCACTTGATACAGAATTCAGGAAGTTAATGATAATGACCTCCCACCCTTTTATTATGAGAATCTCCAAACATAATACATACACTAGCCACCAAGACCCTAATTATCATTGTGTCAGATTTACTTTATAATATACCTATCCGTTTACCTTTCCTATTCATTCATCAATCTCATTTTTTGCTGTATTCGGTATAAACTGCAGACATTATTTTACTTCTAAACAGTGCAGCATGTGTGTCATTTAGCTGAGTTAAATGTTTATTTTATGGTTCTTTTTTTCTCTAGGTACAGATGAACCAGTCTTTACCATTCTGAGAGTTTTGAGTAATGCATACACTTGTGTAATGTAACTCCCTGTTGATACACGGAATGTCGTCTTCTCTGCATGCTTGATACATAGAATGTCTCCCTCCTGCCCCTTCCTGGGTAGTCTCTGCACAGCCTGGAGGGATCCTCTCTATTTTTTTTTTTTTTTAATTAGGCTAGTTTTACTTCTTCTAGAAATTAATAATGTGGGTTTTTTTTTTTTTTTTGGTACTGGGGATTGAAACCAAAATTCTTAAACCCCTGGGCCACACCCCCCCCCCCCCCCCCCCCTTTTTTTTATTTTGAGACAGGGTCTCACTAATTTGCTGAGGCTGACTTTGAACCTGTGATCCTCCTGCCTCAGCCTCCCAAGCTTCTGGGATTACAGGTGTGCATCACCACGCCCTGCAGTGCTCATGGATTCTTAGAAGGTGTACTCTCTTGGGTAAGGTTTCTTTCTTTCAGCATATTAATTTGGAATAATAATGATTAATTCATGTTGTGTGATTGTAGTTTGTTTTTATTGCTGAGTAGTATTCCACTGTTGGCTTGTAACATAGTTAGTTGATCCATTTCCTGTTGTTGGAAAACCCTGAGCTGAGTTCAGTTTTTGGATACATTATTATAAAGCTGTTAACATTTTAATACATATGTATGTGCATATATATGTACACACACACACTTTATTTTTATATATTTTTTCCTGTATATATTTGTATACTTAATGGGAATAGCATGATTGTGTTTATAGGGGAGTGGGAGGAGGAAAGGGATGGTTGACCTGGCCTCAGGGGACACCACATGGCTTCTTTCCTCTTGGGCCTGTGTTTTAGATCCTGGCAGAACCTGAGGGGCCCTATGGCTGCTCCTTGATTCTTACTGGAAGAGTCTAGGCTCCTGACCTTCCTCTGCCAGTCTGAAGTCTGGGTGGAAGGGACAGCAGAACCGGGTCTGCTCCATCTGTTCGGGCTATCAATGTTCTGAAGGGACAGCAGCATCAGTGAGGGACAGGGTAGTGTCTGTCTCTGGGCAGTGGGGAAGAAGCTCCTCAGCATGACTGGGCCACCTGTCATGGAGATGACTGCGACCTCACTGTGGGAGAACTGCAGCAAGTCCTTCCAGGCCTGAGGACATGTTGTGTGGGACGGACAGGGGCAGATCCCTGTGTTGTGAGCAGTTGCTTCCTGAAGCTGCTGGAGTGGAGCTCATTGGCTGGCAAACATGGGCAGAAAGTCAGGAGCAAGGCCTGGCCCACGGATTTGCTTCTGTCCAAGTTTAGATCTCAAGATTATATGTTGAATTGATAAAAGAAAGTCTGATTCTCTAAAATAGCTTGCTTGATTGGGTGTGGCAGGCAGATTTGACCTGCAGATCCTGGTGCTTATTCTCCTAACCTTCTGTTTGCAGGTGAGGGCAGACTTATTATTCAATGCCTTTCCTGCTAGACTCTCAAAACAGGGTTTTTGTTACTTTTAAACTCTTTGCTTATTGATTTTTATCATGCACATATATTTTCCTTTTAAAAATCAACTTTACAGAGATACAATTTTCATGCAATAAGTGCATCCATTTTAAGGTGCACATTCTGGCAATTTTTGACAATTTAAACACTCAAATGATGAAAACCTCAATCAAGATAGAGAACACTTCTGTTATTCCAAAAAGTTCCCTTTCACCCCTCTGAGTCGACCCCACACTCCAATCTCAGCCCCAGAAAACCATTGATTTGCTTTCTTTCATTATTTGACTTGCTTTTCAAGAGTTTCATGTAAGTGGTATTATATTATATTGTGTGTTGTCTTTGCATCTGGCATCTTTCACAGCATAATATTTTTATTGGATTCATTTATGTCATTCAGCATCCAAAATTCTTCCCTGTTCATTTTAGGTGAGTGTTCTATTGTGCATATTTATTCTAATTTGTGAACAGGTAATGCAGACACATGCTTCCAAATTTAAAAAGCTCTCAAGCTTCTCCCATCCCTTTTCTTAACTGGTCAGTTTCTCCTCTCAGGCATCCACTGTTACAGCTTCTGCTGTGTCCTTTTATGCATTTAGAAACAGATGTGTATGTGAGATCCTCCAGTCCTTTAGAAACGATGTCTAATTTTGGATGTGTGTGAGTACAATCTTAGAAGCACTGTTGCTGGATTAAAGGGCTGGGATACTGCCCTGCCCAGCTCAGGTCAGGAACCCACAAACTGCTCTGAACAGAAACATCATTAACCTTAAGCCCCACCCGTTACCTGTCAACAAGCAATTGCAGCAGGTCCCGAGGCTGTGGGACTGGAAGCAGGTTCACTCGAGATTCTGTGATTTTGCCAAATTGCCCTTCATAATATAGGTTCCCCGAAATTTAAAAGGATTCTTTTTTGGAAAAATTTCAAATATCAAAAAACCCTGAAAGAATGGGCTAATGAGCACTTGCATTGTATAGACTCCTTGGTGACAAAAGTAGACTGGTTTGAAGAGGACAGAGACAGTAAGTCTGCAGAAAAAAAGCACACCAGCAAGATTGTCACTTTGCCCAGAGAGGCTTCAGGCCCTGTGAACCCTGAGGGAAACTGCTTCCAGTCCCACAGCCTTGGGACCTGCTGCAGTTGCTTGCTGAGAGGGGACAGGTTGAGGCTTGGAGTTTATGATGTTTCCATTCAGAGCAGTTTGTAGGTTCCTGACCTGAGCCAGGCAGGGCAAGGACCCCAGCCCTGGGTGTGAGTCTGGCTCACAGGAGCTGTGACATTAGATGGCCTGTCTGACCTGGGTAATGACCTATATGTGCATGGTTCTTAAAAAGCATTTATCACTACTTGTATTTGCATATTTCTCTGATGTGACATTCAGTGTCAATCCCCCCACCCCCCTTCCATCAATGTCATGCATGAAGGGATCACTTTGTTTAGTGAACCCTTCTATTCTAACAGAGATCGGCCTTGGTGGGTGCTCACTGAACCTCTGTGGATACACATGAGGCATTCTGATAACACAAGTGGCTGGTTTGCTGTTAGAACTGGGATTGAATTCTGTTCATGTTTGGTGGCTTAGTTAACCTCTCTGAGCTGCAGTTTTCTCATCTGAAAAATGGACATTAATCTCATGGCCTCCTGAGGCTGTCGGGAGCCTTTGGGAAGTGCTGAGTGAAGAGCAGGTGCCTGAGCCTGGCAAATATCACAGGCTCATCTTTGATGGGACGAGGCTGAACACACTTGATCTCGGGCAGCCTGTGGTCCTGGTGACCGGCAACAGCTGGCCTCACTCTCTGGGGTCAGGCTGGGCTCCAGGTGGGGGCCCAATGTCCCCCTCCCGTAGGAGGTGAGGGTGACGCTGAAGCTGAGGGCTGGGAGGTCACTGTGCCATTTGACAGCTGCCACAAGACCTTGGAGGAAGACGGCACTGGGGCACCTCAACCGCTGGCCGAGGGAAGCCGTGGGGAGCCATGGGAACGGGGAGGTGGGGAGCCAGGTGGTCCTAGGAAGCAGGAGGGAAGGGAACAGAGGAGAATGTCAGGGCTCTGGAGGGGATAGGGTTTCTGCTGCCTCCAGCTGCCCTAAGCCGCCTCGGCTGTTTTCCAGAGGGACCCAATTATCAACTCCTTGTGGAGCCAGGGCCGCTGGAGATCCCGAGGAGATAGGAGGCAGCTCTCCGCAGGGCAGCAGGGTGCCTTGTAAACTCCTCTGACCATACATCTGTTCCTGGTCATCTGAGACTTGAGGCCCCACTCAGGGAAAACATTAGAACTTCTGACCATGGTCCCTCAAGTCTCCATGGAACCTCAGGCTTTGAATTGCTCTCCGAGTGCCCACTCACCTGCTCTTCATCACAGCTTGTGAGCTGCCTGGTCAAGTTTGATGGCCTATTGGCACAGACAGTGACCCTGCTGTCCAGGAAAAGGAAAAGCCAATTGGCTGTAGTTGTCCCATTAGTAAGTGATGCAGGACTTCTGTCTGCACAGCCTCTTCCTCTTGCCACTTGATCAGCCAGTCAGTACACAGTCAGGCTCTCCAGCTTGCCACAGGCCCCACCGTGCTCTATTGTGTCCCATCAAGCCTTTATCTCTCATTTACATGACCTGCCTGGCCCTTGAAGGTGTTTGAGTAGCAGCCTCTGTCCAGGATGTTGGACATTCCCAGCTTTGTCCTGGATACTGTGAGTGTACAGGGGAGGGTGGAGTGTTCTTTGCTGTCCAGGAGAGAATGGCCAGACACATCCTCTAAGAGAGTAGCATGCAGCAGCCTCCAAGAGAGGTGCTGGGTGCACCTTTCAGAGGCCATGTGATGCCTGGTCCAAGGGTGCTGAGCTGGGCCTTCTGTTGAGAGAACAGAGGACATCCAGTGGGGAGCTCATGATAGCAAGGTCTTCCCTGCCTTCCAGGAAGGGAGGAAGGGAGGTCATTAGGGCTTCATGGGCTGCAGGGAAGACCTTTCTGTGTAGAGGTTACATGGCCTGGGAGCCATTCGTGCCCTTGATGTCCTCTGAGAACCTGCTGTGTGTCAGAGACCTACTGGGTGCTTGATCCCCCTTAGCTAACTCCATCTTCACTACAGCATGGAGGTAGACACTTCCCATTTGACAGATGTGCAAGAGTTTACAGAAGGGGGACCTTGCAGTTAATGACTGGCATGAGCCCAGTCTGACTCTTAGCTCATGTTTTCCCCACACAGAGAGAGAGGGAAGGGTGAGCTGTGGGTTCACATGGGGACAGATAAGACCTCAGAGGCATAGGAGGTGGAGCTGCACACACAAGGCCAGGAGGCAGGATGGGGACGGAGAGGTCTGGGGATGCAGAACTTCCTGCTCAGGCCCAGTTGCTCCATCAGGGACTGTGTTTGGTCCACTCAATGGCCACACAGCTGTCCGACTGGTCTTCCCAACGTGGGAGCCTCTTCTCCAGCTGGCCCTGTCTGCAGACTTCCTGCCTTTGCTGGACTCTTTTCTGGGTTCCCACCTGGGCTCTTGCAGTTCCCCTTCCTGTCTGTCATCCTCTGTCCTCTCTACAGATCCAGATTTTGCCCATCCTTTCATTGTCCACTAGAAATTTTAGCTCCTCCTGGGACCACTTCAGTTCTTGGTTGAGGGTCCCCAAGTTTGTCTCATCACCCTAGTTTTTAAGCTCCTTGTGTTCAAGCAGGGGCCACAAATCCCAGCCACTCTGCAGCCTCCCAGGCATCATCGTGGGCAGTGGTGACCTTTGATGAAGCATTTGCCGCAGGCCCAGCAGGGGCCAAGCAGCACGCAAGGCACCAAGGACAGTTGTTCCCTTTTAAAGGTGAGGCAACTAGAGGCTCTAAGACTGAGCAGCTTTCCCAGAAGTGAAGTCTACGTGACCTGGGCTCACTCCACAGCCCACGCTTTCCACCCCTCTGCCTGCCTCCAGCGTCTGTGAAGCTGGGGCCAGCATTGGATCTGGACTGGCCCCAGGTGGAGAGGTGACTCTAACGTGGTCCCTGCTCTCAGGTACCCACGGTAAGAAATGGGAATGCAGGCAGTGGCCACAGACACCTGTCGGCACAGCCCCTCCTGCTTTTCTGTTCCTTCTTTTGTGTGTGTGTGTGTGTGTGTGTGTGTGTGTGTGTGTTTTCCTACAAATCCAGCTCCACTTACAAAGTGAGCTGGGTGACCATAGCTTGCTCTGGTTCTCACCTTCTGGGGTCAAAACAGGCCCAACTGTGGGGGTCTAGGGGAATTTGGAGCCCCTTTGCCAACCCCAGCTGCTCATAGCTCAGGGTTTGTGGCCCCCTAGGGCCTGTAGACCCCCACCCTGCCCAGGTGGGATGAAGTAGCCTGGAGGCAGGGGCAAGAGAGGAATGCAGCCCTGGCCAGCTCCTGACAGGGCATCTCTGGGGCCCTCTCGGGTTCTCCAGGCCTCTGCTCTGCTCAGCTGGGCTGGCCGGGAAGCTGGGGATTAGGAGCCTAATTCCACAGAGAATCCTGTTTTCCTTAGGCTCTCACAGATTGCTTTTTAGGAAAGGCCCCTCATCTAATCCGCCTGAGTCAACAGCTCCATTTATTTGGACACGTGATGTCATGAGCCGTGCTGCTGCCGCTGTGTCTTCACCCACATATCTGGGTTGACCCTCCGGGATGGCATCAGGACAGAGGTGCTGCAGGCCGCCTGCCTAAGGCACTCCCACAGAGCCGGAAGGGAGGCCGCAGTTCTGCTGGCCAGGCGGGAACTGCTCTCTCTCTTGAGTTTCATAACATGAAAGTGACCCCCCAAGTGTCCACATGGTCACTTCCTCTCCTGTTGCTGTTTTTTTTTTTTTTGAATCAAAATAAAGAAGGATTAGGGATCCTTTGACCAACATTCTCTCGTCTGTTCCCCATCAGAATCAAAAGAGATTCTGCAAGGGGCACTTCATGGTGAGAGACCCTTTACCACATCCACAGGTACCCAGGACATTTAGAGAGAGAGAAAAGTAATACTTTCGACTAATCAAGCATTTACCGCTTAGAGTGCACTGAACGCGCGCGCGCGCGCACACACACACACACACACACACACACACACACATTTTCTGCCTTCTTTCTCCAGGTACTCTGCCATCCATCTCTGCCTGGTGAAAGTGGGCACCCACCTCCCTGTCTCCTATACTCCATTGCCCCTTCATTCTCTTCCTTCTCCCAACCTTGGTGTTTATCTTCCCATACTTTTCTTCTATGCATTTCTGTCTATATACATCCTGTATTATTTTTTAAAAATGTTTTCTAAGTTATAGATGGACACAATTTCTTTCTTTCTTTATTTTTATGTGGTGCTGAGGATTGAACCCAGTACCTCATGCATGCTAGGCAAGCCCTCTCCCACTGAGCCACAACCCCAACTACTGTATTATTTTTTAACCCTGAAAACAAGCCTTCAAGGGAAAGTATGAATATCTCCATTTTTACAGTTCCGTTTTGTGAGGAAACTGAAGCAAAGAGAGACTCAGTAACTTGACCAGAGTCACATAGCCAGGAGGGAGCAGAGCAGGGCTTGAAATCCAGACTGCAGAGACTGGGGGGCAAACCTGTCCCTCCCACACCACACTGACCCAGCAGTCCCTGACTTTGCTCTTTATGAACAAGCCCAATGTAATGGACTTCTCCTCCTTGCCACCTGTCTCCATGGGGGTCTTACTTTCTCCAAGTGGGTCAGTCAAGGTGGGTACTCAATGCATTAAGGCCACAGGGAATTCAAGGGCTGGCACTCTGCCCTGGCCCTCACCTGGAACTGTGGCCAACTGAACTTGCTTTACTTATACTGCTGTCTGCCTTGTGCCCTCCAGAGCCAGATGGAAGAGAGTGCCCAGAGGTGGTGTGCCACCACTTCCCTGGGGCATGGTGGGTCACCAAGCTCATATCGCAAACTACTGAGCCCTTGAGGCCAAGGGTTCATTCTTTTTGGCCAGATAAGACATTGTTGTGGACAGCAACAGAGTTTGGGGGCACCCAGCACTCCTGGGAGTCCTTGTTCACGTGTGCCTGGGGAGAAGTCCAGTGGGAGGAGCACTGAATGCCTCCCTCTTCATAATGAGGGTCTCTGACCAGGGACTGCTGTGCATGTGTAAAATACTAAAATTAACTCTCGCAATTGTTATGGGCTGGCAGAGCGGGGCGGGGTGGGGAGGAACACGGGACAGAGCGGCGGGAGTTAAAGGCATTGCTGGATGGATTGAAAAAACAAATTCCAGTGCTGGGCCTGGAAGCTTCTTAAAAAGGTAATGGGACCTTTCTTCCTGTTGAACTTTCAAACTCTCTGACCCTGTACTTTCTGCTCTGGAGTTTATCAGGGACACCGGGGGCCAGGAGTGTAGCAGGACTAAAGTTACTGGGACAAAGCTGGAAGCAGGTCAGCGCTCCACAGGGGAGTCCCAAGGGCCTGCAGGCAGCCACTGCCACCAAGGACTTCTAAGGCCAAGAAAGGGAAGCCTCAAAACCAAACATCGCCGCACAGTTTCAGGCAAATGTGTTCCTCATCAAGGCAGATACAAACAAAGTTTATTAAAAAGCCTTCCAAAGGGACATTCCAAATCACCAGCAGGCCTCCTCGAGGTGACTGTCCATTCTCCTGTGGACTCTCATTCCAGCCTTGTTGGAGCTTTTCAAACACCAAGTCACCAAAGTGTCCAGGAAGGAAAATAAACAGGCAGCTCAGGGTGACCCTGCTCTCAGTGCAAGCCAGCACCTCCTGACACCGCAGCTGGGGGTGTTGCAAGGAATGACCCAGGGACCGAACACAAACAGGGCAGTGAGGCCTCTCTGCCTGGGGGGTTTGTGCCCCGCTTCTTTGTGCCCTAATGGCAGCCCACCAGGCAGAGGAAGGGCCCCTGTGGTTGCAGAAATGGTGGCTTGATATGTAGAGCAAGCTCTGGACTAGAAAAATCACGAGTCTTCATTCTGCGAGGAGCAGAGGGCTTTGCCTCAGGCTAACTGGAAACTCATCTGTAAAACTGGTGATTTCCGCAGGAGCTGGGGGTGGGTTTCTCTGGCTGGAGTGGGGGTTGGGTATCTCAGACTGGCCCACGTGTTTCCCAGAGCATGTTGGGGTGCCCTCTGGATCCCTAGGATCTTGAAGAGCACAGTGTAACACTGTCTTCTTGGGGTTTAAATTAAGATTCTGATTTTAAAATAATCTGAGTATCCAAGTGGACCTGTAAGATAATACAAAGGCAAGAAGCATTCTGCCTCTAGAGTCAGAGAGGCCTGGGCGGACGTGGCCTCATGTGTCACTGTGAGCATCTTCGTGGCCTGAAATTCTCGGAGGCCATGATTACTGATGTGACATCTGTGTTAAAGCCTAAGTTGTTAGCAAAGACCCTGACACGGACACAGTGCTTAATGAGTGGCCACTGTTGTTACTTTTACTGTTGAACATGTCCTCTGCACCAGTCCAGGGAGGCAAGGAGATGTTCAGAAAATAAAGAAGGGAGGAAGAAAGAAAAGGGAGCCCATGGAAGGGAAGAGGAACTTTGCTGGTGATAAAACATTACACTCATAACTGTTTATCAGGAGCTTCCTACGAGCTGCTATTACATATGGAGACTACAGCAAGTCCCTCTGTGACAATCCCACACTGCAACGGTGCAACTACAGGTTACAGGGGAGGGAAATGAAACCCAGGAAGCTTCAGCAATGGCTCAGATCCCAAGGCCTAAAAAGGAGGATCTGAGGCAGCAATTGTCTGGTGCCAGTCTAGGCTCTCAGCCCCCAAGAGATCCTCTTCTCAATCCGTCCTCTTTACTCCATCAGCCTCATCTATGCACAGGGCTTCTATCACCACCCAATGCCAAAACTTCTATTTCCAGTCCAGATGGCCCCTGGGAACCTCAAACCCCCTTGCACAGTAGTTTACTTGATATCTCCCTTGGATGATGCCGAGACACCCAGGGTTTCACATGCCCAAGACTATGCTCATGAACCACTGCCACCCCAACCTGGTCCTCCTGCTGAATGGCACCGGGAAACATGCTTGACTTCCTTCTCCCTCACTGTCACATCCATCACCAATAGCTCTCAGCACCTGTACTCCTGGTACCATCAAAGGACCTGACCATCCTCTCCTCTTCTCTCCATCTCCAGTGCCACCACTCTAGCTAATTTGTTCTTTTTACTTTTTGGTAGTTTGTTCTTGCTTACATGATTATTGGATTTGTGTCCGTCTCCCCTACTAGCTTCTGCTCTGTGTAAGGGCAGGGATGAACTTTTTTTGTATTCTCAGCACCTTACCTGGCCCTCAGGAAATATTTGTTGAATACCTGAGTAAATAACTTTTTTTTAAACTTTTGATCCATTTTGAGAACTGTTGATATGATACAATGACTGCTCATTATAGGCTTCTGCTTTCCATGCTGACATCCAGGGTTGTGTGCTCAGATAACTGTGCATTCCATGAGATCTGGGGGTGCAGAGGACTTGCCTATGGAGGTTAGATAAAGGATTTGAGATGCACTGGGGTGAGATCCAGCCATACAACAGGACAGATGAACAGACACACATTTATGTCCATCCTCGCTAAGTTCTCACTTGCTTCCTCAGCAGACATCATCGTTACTTGGAGACGCAATTATGAAATCCATCCCTCACTCTTTCTCCTATGATGTAGCTAATAATAAGAAAAGCTATTTTCATGTTGTTTAGGGCTAAAAGTAATTTAGCTTTTAGCTAAATAGCAATTTTATCATCTGCCCTTTGAAAATGTTTCTCTTGGTCATAATAATTCACAGGGAGAAACACGGTAAGTCCAACTCCATTCTTGATATGGGCTCTTGCCTGGGGTGACAGATTGTGTTACCTCTGGACCAGGCATTCGTGTGTAACTGGCAAGGTCAAGTCAATGTCACATCATGCTGTACCTATTGCAAGGACATTGCCCAGTTTCCCCCATCACCTGTTTTGGTGAAAAGCAGTCAATATGGCCAGCAGCTATGGCCTTTCCACCCCCCCCCCCTCCCCTGCCCAGGCCTTCATGGGTGCTTAGGACTTCCTTGGTGGGGGGCAAAGATATGACCAGTAGTTGTTAGAAATTAAGTACTGGGGTCAGAGACACTAAGCTTGCTTCCTAGATCTGCCACTTCTGGACTGAGAACTTTGGTCAAGTTCTGTAATGCAATATTAAGGAGCCTCAGTTTTCTCACCTGGAAGATGGGAATTATGATAGTAGTTTTGTTACTTGCATAAGGTTTTGTGAGGTGGATTCAATGAGATAATACCTACAGAGCTCTAAGTACAGTACCTGGCAACAGGAGATGCCCAATAAATACCAGCTTATGGAATGAAAGAAGGGTGGAAGTGTTCCTCCTTCCTGCATCTGGGCTCAGGGAAGATGCTGGCACACACTGTGTGTGGAGGTGAGTTCTCAGGCCTTCCTAGTTCTCCACTTCTTTGGATCCGACAGTAGAAAGTGCAGACTGTCCCTTTACTACTACATTCCTAAACAGAGTCTGGATTTAGGACTCCAAGTATTTTGCAGATTAAATGTCATCAGAATATATTATGTAGATCATAGTGTCACTCACCTTATTTGCATAGTATTGCAAATCACAGTTAATTTTGTTGCCTCTTTTCCTATTTTATTCAAGTGTATGTTTGGGGGCTCTTAATCCACCAAAGAGACATTTAAAAGGAGGTCATCGATTATTCTTGGGCACCAAATAGACAAGAGCAGAAGGCTGCACTTTCTCAGGCTCAAGCTCCATCCCGCAAAGAGGTCTGGAAGGCTGCTGCAGGCTCAGCATCTGGTGTGAAGAGTCTCTTGTGTCCAACCGGTCTGGGTGCCCCTGGGGGGACTCCAGCTGCCTGAGAAGCAGGGGTGAGGCCTGGCTTGGAGGAGCTCTGCCAGTGTGGCCACTTCTTAGGCTGCCATCTTGTGGCAGTTGCCCTGAGGTGAGTCCTAACTTCTCCAAAGGCACCACTCTCCTGTGCATACAGTAGCGTGTGGGGCTCCAAGTCCTAACTCACAGCAGTGAGAGAACTGGAGGATCTTCGAATGGGGCCTCCTCTAAGTGGGAGACTCAGACCAGCAGTCTTGGCAGTGTCCTGGTGACACCTCGGGGACAATATGGTGCCAGCCGCTGTTGGTGGAGCATTTACTACGTGCCCGACGAGGCCATGCACTCCTCATAGATTATTCCATCTAACCCTAATCTGAGCTGGGCCCTGCTATTTCCCATTTTATAGATGAAGAAACCAAGGCATGGAGAGATTAAGATTAAGATTAAGCTACCAATTGTGGTAGCTCCACATACCACAATTGTGGAGCTAATATGTGGTAGAGCTGGGACTCAAGATCCTCCTGGCCCATATTCTCCCCCCTCATCCCCCCTATAGCCCTGGTGGACTGTGGGGCCACAGGACCTGGGAGCCTGTCCTGGCTTAGCCCCTGTGTTACTGGAGCTTGACTCAGTCACTTAACTTCTCCCACCATTTCCTCATCTGCAAAATGGAGCTGCCTCCCAAGGTTATTGCAAAGATCAAGTGAGACCATCAATGTATGTAGGCCCGTGCCTGGTACAGAGCGGGGCTCACTGGTTTGGGAGGGAAGGAATGAGAGGTGCCACAGCCTCCTCCCCTTCCCTTGGGCTCCACAGAACCTTCTGTACCAACATCAGAAGGTCCTTGGCCCCTGGCAGTGGGATCCACTTCTCAGGTGGTCATCTGGGCTGCATGGGAAAGGCTCACACTCCTGAGTAGGATTTTGATCTCGGTTCCAGTCCAGTCTCCACTCTGAGACTTGGCTGACTTCTGTCTCTCTGAGCCTCAGTTTCCTCATCAGTGAAATGGGAGATTTGTCCATGGCCAGGACTAATGTGCATGTGTGGCACATGTGTGGCCGCTCCCCGCTTCTGCACCCACCATAGACCGTGATTAATCGATTGCAGCATCTTTGTCAGTGATCCTGAATGTGGCTACGGAGCCCTCTCCCACACATGGAGGCAATCACTGTCAACTGCTTAGAGTTGAAATGACAATTAGAACCTCTTGGATATTCTTGGAACCATTTGTTGTCCAAGGACCCTTTGAGCTCTGCCGTCCTGGCTTTACTTTTGGAGACTTATGTGCTCTTGTGGGTAGAGCAGAGCATGGGTCTGAAATGAGAGGAGTTGATCCTAGTACAACAAGCAGCTGTGTGACTTTGGACAAGTTGCTTACACTCTCTGAGCCCTTTTGTTAGTTTGTAAAAAGAGAGTCCTAACATATGTTCTGTCTGTTGGCATTGTGAGAGTGAAATCACTGTAACTTCCTTGCAGGCGGGGTCTGGCCTCTATCAAAGCTGCACTCTCTGTGCTTAGAAGCACGGAGGCCTGATCTGGAGCAGGCCCTCCTTGAATTTTGGTTACACTGTGCATAGTAGAATGTTAAATCTGTAGAAATGGAAGGAGCTATAACCCAGTGTAATACGTCTCTGGAGAAAGGGTTCTGAGTCTTCATGCAGCACAGGACTGGTCAGAGGAGACCTTGCAGCATGCAGACTCCTGGGCTCCACTGCAGGGAGCTGATCCAGGGTGGTTGGGAACCCCCAACTTTGGGAAGCTCTTTTGAGAATTCTGCTGTAGTTGACCTGGCATCCACTCCATGGGACACCTGGCTCCAGGCTTGGGAGGCTGTGAGTGGAGGTCCATATATGGAGAGGCTGGTTGCTCTCCAGCAACACACAGAGTGGGAACCTCTGTACTGGGAAGGGAGTCACCGGGAGGGTTGGTTGTGCCTGCCCCTCCATACCTGTTTAGCTGTCTGAGATCCAGGTCTCAAGGTGACCCATATTCTTAGGTTTCTGTGCTCTTGACTTGTGAGGCCCAACTCAGAAAGCAACCAGGGCAGGGTACACCCCCTCTTATCTCAAGTTGAATGACAGTGTTGGGACTCAGGTGCCCATGCTGCTCACCCCTGTGCCCTTTCCCCAGCTCCAATCAGGATGCTTGAGGAGGGGCAACCGGGAGTAGACTGACTGAGGTGTGTGTGTGTGTGTGTGTGTGTGTGTGTGTGTGTGTGAGAGAGAGAGAGAGAGAGAGAGAGAGAGAGAGAGAGAGAGATTAAGATTTCTGGTGATTCAACTCTCTACATAGTGCTCAAAGCAACTGAGTAGAAAGTGAAAAACAAATGTAATATTTAGGTTTTTTTTCTTCTGCATGTTGGTGAACATGGAGATCTTTGCAGTCATCTATGTTAGATGGACATGGAAATGTTTCATCTTAGGTTTTTTCTTTTTCTATTTTGGTATGGCTTTTTAGGGTCACTTAACCACAGAGCCACATCCCTGTCTTTTTTTTTTAAGTGTGGTATTTGCAGAATGATTTTTTAAATATATATTTTATTTGTTCCAATTTGTTGTACATGACAGTAGAATGTCCTTTTTATTTTTTTATTTAGAGACAGAGTCTTGCTAAGTTGCTTTGGGCTTTCTAAGTTGCTGAGACTGACTTTGAACTCATGACAGGGCATCATATGTCCTATGGACATTAACATTTCAGTCAGTTGAATGCCTGTGCTTTATGAGAGAAGACACTTAGCCACCTGGATGGAAGCACGTGGACTCCCTGTCTTCAGAAACAGGTCTTGATGGGCACAGTCTGATATTCCCCTGGTTGTGAGACCACTGCATGGTCCACAGCCCTTTGAATTATTATTATTATTTTGTTGTTGTTGTTTGTTTGTTTTGTGGTACTTCGGATTGAACCCAGGAGCACTTTACCACAGAGCTACATCCCCAGCCCTTTCTATTTTTTTGAGACAGGGTCTCACTCAGTTGCCAAGGCTGGCCTCCAACTTGCAGTCCTCCTGCCTTAGCCTCCTGACTGGCTGGGATTACAGCTGTGCTCCATGGTGCCCAGATGGAGTTCTTCTTCTTCTTTTTTTTTTTTTTGGACCCAGGGATTGAACCCAGGGATGCTTAATCACTGAGCCACATCCCCAGCCCTTTTTCATATTTTATTAGAGACAGGTCTTGTTGAGTTGCTTAGGGCCTTGATAAGTTGCTGAGGCTGGGTTTGAACTTCAATTCTCCTGCCTCAGCCTCCCGAGTCACTGGGATTATTGGCATGCACCACCATGCCTGGCTGGAGTTCTTTTTTTAGAGTCCTCCCTCTCCACTCAGATACTCAGCTATCTCTGCTCCAGAGACTCTTCTGTACTTTACCTTCTAAGTTGCTGCACCAAATCTGTCAGGTTCTCAGCACATGCAAGACACTGTTAAATCTGCATAAAAAATAGAAGTAAATATATCCCATGCCAGAGGACTACTTTTGCTTTCTCCTAGATTGTTAGTGATGCTCTGGAGAGTTAGGATTGTTGGGCAGATGCCTTCCTGAGAAGTGGACATTCTCCGGACATTGCATTCCAGGGGGACGTGGAAATCCCTCCTATCCTCAGCCATCCCTGCTTCAATACCCAGTCTGTTGGATCTCACCAGCCTCCTTTTGGTCTCCTGCTGTCCTGGCCTGTGCAGCCTGTCTCACAAGTGAAACCAGATGGCCAGGGTGGGCAGCGAGGGAGACCCACAAAAAGACAGGGAAAACTGAGATCCCGGTCCCACCCTCTGTCCCCAACTGCTTCTGAATCAGATCATCCATGAACAAACTCCAAATTCCTTTTATCTCCCAATCACCAAGAATCCGATCCTTTATTTAGTCCTGAGACTCGGAAACTAATCTTTTATTTATCTCTACTGTAATCCCACTTCAGGCTGTGTATGGAATACACCACTTGGGAACAGACTCTAGGATTTCAGAAGGACCCTCAGTCAGGGAAGCACAAGGGCTTAGGAGGAAAAGTAAAACCAGGCTCAGGATGTTTTGGTTCCATGTGCGAACTGGAGGAAGAATGCAGCTCGTTTGGGCTCCTGTGCTGGAGAATGAGCCACAGGCAAGCTCCCTAATCACCAAACCACAGCACAGGGTGGGAAAATGGGGCTGGTGTGATGTTAGATGGGGCAATGATTCCCAGGCTTCCTTGAGTGCCAGCTTGGCCATCTATCCAGGGCAAAGAATTTTCCATGAAGAATCACTGCTGCTTAGAACATGGGCTTTCCTTTGGTAGACCAGGGCCCAAATTGTGTGGTCAGTGTGGCCAGTGGGTACCAGCCAACACACTCTGGCCACCTCTCCCCTACCCACCCATCCTCAGCAGACCAACTCCCAAGGGGACCCTGAAGGGAGCACCTTGCCTCCGGTGGGCTTCCAGAACACCACCTGCTTTCTTTCACTATTTACGTTTAATGAATTTTTCCTGAGTATCTACTAGGTGCCAGGCCCAGGGTTGGTGCTGTCCATCCAGTGGTGAGCAGGGACTGTCCCTGCCCTTGTAGAGCTCATAGATCCCATGGAGAAAGTAACCTTCCAAATAAACATTTAACTAAAACTCTGATGGGAGGAGGGGAAGGATGGCATGGGGCTTTGGGAGCTGTTAAGGTTTGGATGGGAGGTGTCCTGCAAATGGTCATGTGTGAGACAATGCAGGAACATTCAGAGGGGAAGTGATTGGGGTTATGAGAGCCCTAACCCAATCATTGGGTCAGTTCCCAGATGGGATTAACTGGTGACTGAAGGTGGGTAGGGTGTGACTGGAGGAGGGGGTTTCTGGGTCTTCCTTTGGGATATGTATTTTGTATCTGGTGAGTGGAGTCTCTCTCTGCTCCCCATCACTTCCCTCCACCACACTCTTCCACCATGATGTTTTGCCTCACATCCAGCCCTGAGGAATGGAACCGGCTGTCTATGGACTGAGACCTCTGAAACTGTGAGCCCCCAAATAAATTAGTCCTCCTCCAAAATTGTTTTTGTCAGGTCTTTTAATCACAGTCATGAAAAAGCCGACTAAAGCAGCTGCTCATGATGCCCTGGTTGGGGGGAAACGGGCGCCTGGCAGTGAGAAGCAAGTCAGCTGGCCGTTGGAGGGCGAGTGGGTGGTGCACGGTTGGGGCAGCCAGTCTCCACAGACTCCTCCACTCTCGGGTTCAGCTTCTCCACACCTCCTTCCAATCCTTAGCTTGTGATGGGCCTCAGGGCACCTGGCCGGCAGGACTCCACTTAACACCTGCCTCTGGGCCTCAGCTCCTGGCCCCACCTCCGGAACCAGTCTGTGCCTTCCTGAGGCGGTGGCTTCCCTGACTTGGTCTTTCCTTCATCAGCTCCTTGTCTGGTGTGCTCACACGTCACCGGCTCACGCCGCACCTCAGCCCGATTCTGCCGCTCCCCCAGGATCTGCAGCTCAGTGCGCTCATGCATTCTTTCCCTCAAGAGCTGGTCCTTCTCTTCGCCCGTGTTCCCTTGGCCTGGGAGGGTCCTTCTCTGGGCCCCGGCTGAGTGGTAAAGGGGAGCTTGGGAGAGGGTCCTGGGGCGGGATCAAGGGGAAGCCTTCTGGAAGGGGTGGCACCCCGAGATCCTCAGGCTGGGGGTGGTTAGCCAGGTGCCTTATCACCCTCTGCCCACTTCTGCCTCTCTCATTTTTTCTTCTCCATTTTCTGTCCTCAGCTCTGATTGGTCATGGGTGTGTCTGGACTTCAGCTTCAAGAAACAGCTGGGAGGCCCTGGGAGGTCGCCTTCATTTGACACGTGGGGATAATGAAGTCGGAGGAGGAGGGATGTTCCCACTGTCACACACTTGGGGAAACATGGTGGCTGGCTGTTCCCTCAGATCCAGAGTCCGCGTGCGTGGCCTCTCTCCTCTCTGTAAAGGCTTTCTTGAAAGCTTATGTCAATTCTCCCCTCTGAATGGGGGCCTGAAGCCCTTCTGCCCCTTCCCTCCACATTGCCTGATGGTCTCCAGGGAGGGATTTGCAGGGAGCCCCATGCCTTTCTGCCCTTAGGCAGAGGCGCCTGCTGGATGTGTGCTGGGAGTTCAGGAACTGTCTTCAGGTAGGGTCCCTCTGGGCTGTTCTCTTTTTGGGCCCCAACAAGAGACAGGATTTGTTAATTCATTCAGGGTGTTATAAAAAAATTTGAGACTGGGTGACTTTTAAACAATTGTAATTTATATGTCACAGTTCTGAAGGTCGGGAAGTCTAAGGCCAAAGCCCCAGGCAGCTCTGTGCCTGGGGAGGGCCTGTTTCCTGTTTCATAGGTGGCTCCCGGCTGCATCCTCACAGGGCAGAAGGGGCCAGGCAGCTCTCTGGGTCCTCTTCTGTAAGGGACTGGTCCCATTTCTGAGAGCGCCAAACTGTGATCTAATCATTTCCCAAGGTTCCTGCCCCCTGTTTCCAACATGTTGTCAGGTTTTCAGCACATGAATTTGGAGGGATACAAATATCTGGGCCATATCAGACAGTAAAACTTCACTATGAAGAGCTGTGAGATCCAGAGTACCCCAATTTAACATCCCATGAGCCTTACTTTTACCATCTACAAAATGAAGATAAGAAGCGGGCTAGGGCTGGGGTTGTGGCTCAGTAGAGCACTTGCCTAGCATGTGTGAGGCACTGGGTTCAGTTCTCAGCACCACATAAAAATGAATGAATAAAATAAAGGTCCATCAACATCTAAAAAAAATAAAAAAAATAAAAATAAGCATGCTAGTAGTAGTTTGAATGAAATCATGTTTGAGAAGGGCCTGGTATATAGCAGCTGCCCAGCACCAATTGCCATTCTTGAAGTTCCCTGTTCTGCCCTGGCCCATGTAGTCATGGCCAGTGGTCAGGAAGGTGTGGTTGTTTCTGGGATCCTGGGTCCAGAGACCTGGGAGTGAGGGTAGGGCAGGATTAGCTGGTGGGCTAACAAGGCCTCTGGAGAAATAGGTCTTTTCCCTCCCACCTGAGTTTGTTTAAACGGCTTGGTGAGGGGTGAGGTGGACTTAGAGGGCCTCAGGCTAATAAGCAATAATTTAGAGCTTTTGCCAGTTTGCAGAAGAAGGCTGCAGGAAGTGTCTAAAGGCCCCTTGTAATGGGCATGATCAATGCCGGGTGCAGTTCCTCAGCCCCAGCTGCACTGGGGTTGGGATCCTGTCTCCATGCTGCCCAGCAGGCAGGGCTTTGAGCCTGTGGTGGCTGTGGGGTTCAGGCCTGGGCTTGATGAATGAATTAAAGGAGCCCAGGTTAGAACAGAGCTCTGGGGGCGGCCAGCACTGCAAAATAAAACAAAATCAAACAAACAAACCTTCCAAACAACAAAACAGAACAAAAACAGTTCTTGTCACAGCCAGGTCTTTGTGGGAAAAGGGGGACAAGTGAATCCCTGCCTGGATTTCTCTGGATACACACATCAGCTAATGAAGCTATCCAGAGAAGCATGCTCCCATATAATGTTAAGGCCCAGAGACCTTGATTGACATCAGTCAGTTAAGAGAGCTGCTTGGATTAGAATCTGAGTTGGTGGACTCATCCTTCCTTCCTTCCTCTCTTCCTTCCTTCCTTTTTTCCTTCCTCCCTTCCTTCCTTCCTTCCTTCCTTCCTTCCTTCCTTTCTTCAACACCCAGAGTGATGAATGTAAACTGGAGAGTGAGATGATCTGATTATTTTTATTTTTTTAAAATGCTAGTTTTAGTGACAACAATTCCTATACAGTAAAACTCACCTTTTTAAAGTGCACAGTTCAATGCATTTTAGTTTATTCAGAGAAATTAGATAACTGTTTCCACTATCTAATCCCAAAACATTTTCATCACCTCAGAAGGAAACCCATGTGCTTAGTAGTCATTTCCTGTTCCTCCCTATCCCCAGTCCTGGCAACTATAATCTACATTCCGTAGCTATGTCTACTCTGGACCTTTCATACAGGCATAATCGCTCTGTGTGTGTGTGTGTGTGTGTGTGTGTGTGTGTGTGTGTGTGTTGCTGTACTAGGATTTGAACATAGGGCTTTGTGCATGTTAGGCAAACCCCCTGCTACTGAGCTAGATTCTCAGCCCCATAAACACATTTTACTTGGCTTTTGTGTTGTTGCATCTGGTTTCTTTCACTCAGCATATTTTCAAAGTTCGTTCATACTAGAGCATGTGTCAAGACTTCATTCTCCTTTTCTTGCTTAAAGATATTCTGTTCTATGGCTATGCCACATTTGGTTTTTTGTTCATCCACTGAGGGACATTTAGGTTGTTTCCACTTTGGGGCTGTTACAAATAGTTCAAGTATACACAAGTATACACGTGTTTTTGTTGTTGTTGTTGTTGTTGTTGTTTTTGGTGGTGCTGGAGATTGAACCCAGGGCCTTGCGCATGCAAGGCAAGCACTCTACCAACTGAGCCATATCCCCAGCCCCAGTATACAGGTTTTTGAGTGGAGTTATGTTTTTATTTGTCTTGGGTATATATCTAGGCATGAAATTGTTGGGTCATACAATAATCCAGGAATTGCTGAATTGTTTTCTAAAGTGGCCATACCATTTTACAACCCAATCAGCAATGTATGAGTTCTACTTTCTCTACACCCTCACCCACACTTATTATTTTTTTATTTTTTTATTTTTAATATTTGTGATGCTGGGGATTGAACCCAGGGCCTTGGGCTTGCAAGGTAAGCCCTCTATCAACTGAGCTATATCCCCAGGCCCTACATTTATTATTGATTGTCTTTTTAGGTTTAGCCATCCTAGCTGGTAGGAAGTGGTATCTCCTTATGGTTTAGACTTGCACTTCCCTAATAACTGATGACATTGAGTGTCTTTTTATGAACTTCTTGGTCATTTGTGTGTCTTTAGACATACATTGTCTAATTCTTTTCCCCTTTTTTAGTTGGGTAATGTGTTGGTCTTTTTCTGAAGTGTGCTAGTGGATGATAATCTGATCCTGCAGGGTACCAGGGGTTCCCTGTCCACCACAGGGCTGGACCACCTGGCCAGTCTGGGTTGGCCTCTGGGGCTCTCTGGTACAGGAGCAGCTTCAGAATCCCTGGGAGTGAACCAGGGAAATCAATGTGGGGGGTGTTTACTGAGGCCTTGACCAAAAGCCAGGAGCTTTCAGACTTGTCCTGTGACCTCTGTGGATTTTAATTCAGTTGGTGACACCAAGCTGATACCTGTGTAATAGCCAGGAAAAAGGCAAGTCTTGAAACTCTGCATGTCAGGGGCAATTGGGAGAAACATCCGGAAAGGTATTTCAGCTCAGGTCTGGCATCCGAGGCTTCCCAGCCCATCCGACCCTGGGAAGCCACAGTTTTGCTTAGCTCTTCCACTTGCCACTTACAGCACATGCTTCCTTTGTCTTACTACCCCACCCAGCTGGCAGTCCCTAGCCTAGACTTTGTGTCCTCTGATGAGATCCTGGCCATCTTTTTTTTTGCAGGGGGATGGGTACTGGGGACTGAACTCAGGGGCACTCATCTGCTGAGCCATATCCCCAGCCCTATTTTGTATTTTATTTAGAGACAGGGTCTCACTGAGTTGCTTAGTGCCTTGCTTTTGCTGAGGCTGGCTTTGAACTCACGATCCTCTTGCCTCAGCCACCTGAGCTGTCACAAGACTACAAATATGCCTGAAGACTGTGCTTTGGATCCACAAGACAGACCACACTGAGCTCACCCCATTTTGGTGCCAAATCCCCAAATATCCAGCAAAGGAAGGGTAAATTTCCTTGTTATGTTCTGAGAATATTCCAGAAAACCCAGTGTCTTTCTTAGTTCCTGCCTAAAGAACTGGCAGGATCCAGCTGCTTTCTGAATGTGATGTGCCAGATGTTTGATTGCTGGAGAGCTACAGATTTCTCAGGATCCAGGTGTTCCTTAATAGAGCCTGGTGCTAAAAATGATGTACAGCAATCTGTCTCTTCCAGTGTTGCTGGGTAAGTCACATCAAAAGTTAGGAGAAGGACTTGGATGTCCAAGACTGGAAAAATTAGATCTGATGACAGTTTGCTGGAAGAGAGCAAGTTGTGGAGGGTAAACCACATCCATTGCAATTAGAAAGCAAAATAAAGGCACACACAACCGCTGATGGACGCTTCATGGAGAATTCAGAAATCCCAATTTAATTGTTAAGGGGGAGGTGATGCCAGTTAGCATCACTCAATGCCTTGCCTGGGCATCCCAGCCCTTTGTTGGAGGAACAAAGACCACCCAGCTATAATTGTTCTACTTTAAAAGTTTCCTGATTTGCTTCACCTCAAAATATCTACATTCATATTTTAAAACAATTTGTTCCCCGAAGTACAGTGGAGGCAGAAAAGTGCACAGATAATTGTATTAGATTCAACTTAGGGGCGGCCTCAGGGCCAGCCTCATAGGCCCCAGGGCGCTTCTCCATGTGGCCACTGCAGCAACTTGTATTATTCTCCAACTTTTTAGGCCTAATTTCCCTTCTCTTTCATTTTCACTGCTCTGAACAGTACTTCCCAAATAAAGTACTTCATTCCTTTCTTACGCTGTTTCCCAGGGAATTCAGGCGAAGGCAGTACTCAGGTAACCACTACTTTGGTCAAGAAGCAGAATGTTGTGGACCCTTCAGAGAACCTCCAATCTCCACCCCTTCTACTACTGCAAGTCAACTCCTATTCTGACTCTAACATCATGGATTGTTTTACCTCTTCCAGAAGATATGCTCTGTATGCAAATAACAGAAGAAGCACTCCGTTTGTGTGTCTGGCTGTTTCCACTCAACATTATGCTTGTGAGCTTCATCTGAATTGTAGGATGGAGTATTTTATTTTAATTGCTATAGCAATTACAAAAACGACAATAATGACACGTGTTTTGCTGGACACACGTATATGTATGCACGTCTGATGGACAGACATTTCCCTGCAGGTAGAACTCTTAGGTTGTACGATAAGTATGTAATAGTTTTGGTAAATACTCCCAGTTTTCCAAAGTGGTTGTATCAACTCAATAATTTCCTTTGGTAAATAAAAAAAAATTCAGTTTTTGGTCTTCTTCCTTGCCAACACTTGATATTTTTAGGCTATACTTTTAGTCATTTTGGAGGTGTGTAGTGATATTATCTTGTGTTATAATTTTTATTTTTCCAGTGACTAATGACATTGAGTATTTCTTTCATATTAAGATTGGCCATGTAGATAAACTCTTGTTAAGTGGTTGTTGTCAAATCACTTGACCTGTTTGTCTATTGAGTTTCTATCATTTCCTGACTGGTTCATACTTCTTTATATATATAAATAAATTAATTAATTAAATAATTTATTTATTTTGGTGATGGGGATCTAACCCAGGGCCTTGCACATGCTAAATATTTATTTTTATATATTATGTATATGTATGTATATTTTTTGGTACTGGGAATTGCTGAGGCTGGCCTCAAACTTGCCATCCTCCTGTCTCAGCCTCCTGAGTTGTTGGGACTGCAAGTGAATACCACCACATCTGGCTTTTTTAGATATTCTACACTTGAGACGTTTGTAGTATAAATTACAAATATCTTCGCCCATATGCCTTTTCACTCTTTTATTAGTGTTATTTGATGAAAATAAAATTTTAATATTAATGTAGTCTGATTTGTTAACATTTTCCTTTATTTTGTGTTGTATTGGATATGTCTTGTTTAAGAAAAGAATTCCTACCCAAAGTCATAATGATATTTTTCTGTATTGCTATTATTATTTGGTACTAGGGATTGAACCCAAAGGTGCTTAACCACTGAGACATATCCCCAGTCCTTTTTAATTTTTATTTTGAGACAGGGCCTCACTTTGAACTTGTGATCCTCCTGCCTCAGCCTCCTGAGTCCTATATTATTTTCTAGATACTTTCTCTTCATATCTTTCACATTTAGATCCATAATCCACCTGATATTAATTTTTGTGTGGGTTTAGATTCTACATTTAAGCAAGATCATGTGGCATTTGTTTTTCTGCACCTGGCTTATTTCATTTAGCAAAATGTCCTACAGGTTCATCCATGTTGTTGAAAATGACAGAATTTCTTTCCATTCCACATTTTCTTTGTCTGTTTGCCTGATCATGGAGACTTCATTTGGTTCCATATCTTCCCTATGATGAGTAATGCTGCAAAGAACATGAGAGTGTGGTTACAGACTGGATATCCACACGCAGAAGAATACATGGGACCCTCATATAACACCATATACAAAAGTCAATTTAAAATGGACCGGAAACTTAAATGTGAGACCTAAAACTGTTAAACTACTAGAATAAGAATAGGGGGAACCCCAGGATACCTGTCCAGATGCAGATTGCTTGAATTATGTTTTTAGTGTTAGATTTAAGAAATCTGCTTCGCTTCAAGTTACAAAGATTGTCTTTTGTGCTTTCTTCTAAGACTTTCCATTTAATGTTTCATATTTAGGTCTGTGATCCATTTGAGTCTTTTGTTTATGGTGTGCAGTGTGGAAACATAGGTCAAAATTCCTCCCCCCCCTTTACAGCATGTGGATATTCATTTGTTCCAATGTCATCATTTTACCAATGATGGTAAAATCATGTTACCATGTTAACAATGTCATCATTGTTACCTTTTTTTCATTGAATTGTACTTGCAGTTCAAAATGGTTAAAGAAACCACAGAGTATTTCTGGACTCTATTCTATTCTGTCCCATCGATCTATTTTTGTTTATTCTTTTACTAATACTATGTTTTTGAATGTTAGCTGAATAATATAATAAGCCTTGAAACTGGGTAAAGTGAGCTTCTAATTTCATTCTTTTGTGTCAAAATTGTTTCCGCTATTCAATATCCTTTAATTTCCATATACATTTTAGAATCAGGTTATCAATTTCTAAAAAAAATTCTGTAGTATTTTGAAAGAATTTCACTGAATCTATAGATCAATTTGAGGAACACTGACATTAATAACATTGTCTTCCAGTTCATTAACATGGTATATCTATTCACTGAGAATTTTCTGTTACCTTCCATCAAAACTTTCTATTTTGAAAGTATAAATCTGTAATTTACTTTCTTATATTTACACCTATGTTTAAATAAGTGACACTTTAAAATTTTGTTTCCAATGATTTATTGCTAGTATATAGAAATAAAACTGATTTTTGCATGTTGACCCTGTAACCTATGATGGCTTAGCTAACCATCATAGGTTAGCTAAGCAACCTATGATGTTGCTTATCTAATTTATTAGCTATAGTAGTTTTCTAAAGATTCTTTGGGGTTTTACTATTCAGACAAGCATATCTTTGGAAAACAGAGTATTTTTTGTCTACATATTATCCACACAATATGATCTTCCATAATCTTTAAGTTTTGATTTCTATTTCTTGCCTTATTATATACTAGCTTGAACCTCCAGTATAATGCTCAGCAGAAGGTTTGAGAACAATATCCCCACCTTGCTCCTAATCTTCAGGGGAAAAATATTCAGACTTTTACCATATTATTTGTGGACATCCTTTATTTGGGTGAGGAAATTCCCTTTTACTTCTAGTTCTCTGGGAATTTTTCTTTCTTTTTAAGAAAATCACAAATGGATGCTAATTGTTGTTCAATTCTTTTTCTGAATCTACTGTGATGGTATGAATTTTCTTCTTTAGTCTATGTGGTGAGTTATATTGATTTTTTGAATTTGAACCAATCTTGCATTACCAGGATGAAGTCCATTTGGTCATGATGAGTTATCCTTCTGATGTTTTACTGGATTCAATTTGTCAATATCTTGTAAGAATTTCTGTGGCTATGTACATGACACTTACTTTTCTGCTGTTTGCTTTTCTTTTATGTCTTTGCTGATTTTGGTATCAGGGTAACACTGACTTTTGTTTTTTAGGAGTGAGGAAATTAGGTGGGACTTGGTGCATTTTCTGTAGCTACAGCTGCTTCTCCCCTCTGCTCCTGTGCCCTGCGGGTGGGTTCTATGATTTTATGTTCTGTCTCCAGTTTTTTTTTTGTGAGCTCAGGAGAGATCTGCAGAGAAGAGCTCATTAGTGGATATGAAATCCCTTGTGTTTGTGACTTTCAACAGTTTAATGCTCTTACACCATACTCACCCAGCCTTAGCAATTTGTTTAGAAATCTAGGGGAGCTCAGCCTGCCATCTTGTGTGATAGCAGCACCTTCCATTTGCCTCAGGCAAGACAGTGCACAAATACCATTTCTTTTTGAAGGCACCTGTTTTCCCTTACATTCCAGATTGGTTGGTTGCCTTGGACAACTTGGATAGTGTGGTTATATTTGTTTAAATCTTTTTTTGGGGGGGTACTGAGGACTAAACTCAGGAGCACTCGACCACTGAGCCACATCCCCAGCCCTATTTTGTATTTTATTTAGAGACGGGTCTCCCTGAGTTGCTTAGTGCCTCACCATTGCTGAGGCTGGCTTTGAATTCTCTATCTTCCTGCCTCAGCCTCCAGAGCCACTGGGATTACAGGCATGTGACACCTTGTCTGGCTGTTTTGATCTTTATAATAGTACTATAATGCCATATATTATTTTATGATTTCTATCTTTTGCTCAAAATCCTGTTTGCTATCTATTTAATCAATTTATGCTAACATTTTAATTTTTCTAATTTGTTTACATTTAATATTATAATACTGGGTATTGAACTCAAGGCTTTTTGCATTATAGGCCAGCGTTCTACCACTGAGCTACATTCCCAGTCCTTTTTATTTTTATACAAATCAATTGCCCATACTTGGCTGGAACCTGTAATCCCCCTGCCTCAGCCTCTTGAGTAGCTGGGATTACAGTTGTCACATCATACCTACCTCATTCTAACTTTTTAACATAGTTTCTTAGCTTATTGATTTTCAGAAATAAATTTCCTTCTTAGTACTATTTTGATTGTATTCCACGTGTATTGTTTTGTGGCATTTTCATTATTGCATAATTAAAATACTTTCTAATTTGCATGTTTTCTTGGAATTATTGGCTATTTAGAAGCATATTTCTTATTTTTTCTACCATTTGGCAATTTGTTCATTTTCCTTTTTGTCATTGATTTATCTCTTAGTTATATTATTTAGTCAAAAAATATGCTCTTTATGGCTTTTGTCCTTTAAAGTTTGTTAAGACCTGCTTTATGATCCACTATATATTCAGTTTGGAGATTTTCTGTGTGCACTTGAAAAAAATGTATATAGTTTAGGACCCTAAATTTGTCTCTTGGGCCTCTGGTGTTCCAGTCTTAAATATCCTTACACATTTTAAAACCCTTTGTTCTTTCAGTTACTGGGTTAGTTATATTAATGTAATTTATTTGTGCAGTTAATTTTTGTTTTATGTGTTTTGAAGTTACAATATATGTATACATTTACAATTGCTATATAATCCTGGTAAATTTTATATCATTCCTAGTGATTCTCTTTACTCCTAGCAATTCTTTTTTTAATTTTACTTAATATTGTTTATTTTTGTTTATTTTACTTAAAATTATTTTACTTAATATCAACATAGTTCTTTTAGTAATTATTGCATTATGTCTTTTCAATTCTTTTACATTCAACATTTCTATAATATTCTGTTTTAGATCATCTCTTACATACAGCACAGTATTTGATTTTTAATATGAAATTTTGTAATCCTTGTCTTTTAACTGGAGCATTTAGTCCATTTACATTTAGGATGATAGTCAACATTTAATGCTACCAATTTATTTTGTTTGGTGTATTCTGTTTTCTCTATTTTTTATGACCTCCTTTGAACGAATTGAATGTCTATTATCCCTGTTTTTCTTTTAGTAGTTACCTCCTATACTATGTCATGCATGTTTAATGTATCATAGTCTAGGATTAATGGAGTCTTTAGTTATTCAATGATTTTACCTCCCCCACCCTCAGGCCATGCAAAAATCTGAACACATTTTATAACTTTTTGCTTAAATGCTACACTAACCATGTGTTTTAATCGTATCTTTGTTTTATTTTTACCTCCTCAAGACATTATTAATGTTTTATCCAACCACTGTCCCTTAAATTTACCCACATATTTACTACTCTCTTTGTTTTTCATTCCCCCTCAACCTTCTGCTTTCCAGAACCTCCTCTTTGGGATCACTTTTTGTATCACTCAGGATTTCCTTTAGTGAAGGCCCACCGTTGTAAACTCAGTATTTGCTTATTTCTTTAGTTTGCCATCATATGGTGAAAATCTGTAAAGGACATAATTGGCATTATAAATAAATAGTGAGAGGGCAGACAATTCAATAGTTGGTACTGGGACAGTGACTTTCCATCTGAAAAAAATTATATTCCTACCCTGAACTGTAAAAAAAAGGAAAATCCTGACAGATTAAATGTCTAAATTGGAAAAAAACAGAAATTTTAAGACTTGATCAGAGGTGTATGAAATATATTTATGATATGTTCTGCAAATGGTTTCTTAAGTTGACACAAAATGTTAACTAGAAAGAAAAGATTGTGAAATTTCAGCTTATGAGAATTACAAAGTCTGTATAATGTCTGTGTAATTGAACAAGTTAAAAACCAAGGCATACACTGGAAGAGATGTTTACAAACTATGTATCAAGGGATCAGTATCATGAAAAAAATCATCAAATGAATAAGGAAAAATCTAATAGGTATAATAGAAAAATGGCTAAAGGATGTAAAAGGACAGCAGACAGAAGACCAGTGAACAGGTTTCTGCTTAGTCATATAAAGAAAATCTGACTTCTTTATTTGACATAATTTTCATTTTCCTCATGAGCCTCCACCTCATAGGTTTGGGGGATTTGAGCGTGGGGCTGGGGAAGAGGCCACTGTAAACCTCCCACTCAAGTGGATTCTAGAAAGGCTCGGTTCTAATTTTCTTTCAGATAACGTGGGTGCTGTCGGCAGGTGCTCCCTGTGCGTGGATTCCCTCCTCCCCTGCTGCTCCCCAGGTGGTGGCTGGGTACATGGTGGATGGAGGCTTTCCAGACTGGAGTATCATCTGCCTTCTTGTCTTTACTGGATTCTTAAGCAGGAAGTAAGGCCAAAACCTCTCTTTTCTTGGCCTTCTCCTCAAGAAATGTGAAGGATTTTGAGTCACAGAAGCGAGAAGTTTCCATGTCTGGGAGTGATGAATGCTTTTTATTTTATCTGCCTTTGCTTTTCAACATTCTACTCTTTGGAAAGACTAGTCTTTTTCTCTTTTAATTCTTACCCAGTTAGATTTTCTAAGTTTTCTTTGCAGTGTTTTCTATTAAAACTCTATGTCTAGACCTCCATACTTAGCTTTTATTTGTTTAATAAATTAAGATGTAAATTTTCTGCCAGGAGAAAATTTGATTCTTATGATTTTTGCCTAGTAATAGACTAAAAAAGAGCCAGCTTTGAGACCTTGGCTGAAAGGTAACTCCTTTAATCTAGGTTGCACCCATCCTCTCCACTGAATGAGTGGTAGGATGGAACACAGTTAGATTTACAACGTATGAAAGTGCATCAAATTATTTTAAAAGTGATCCCTTCTGCACATGAAAAACCTGCATTGTCTTACCAGTAATTATGAATTTAAAAAATGAGATACCATTAGAAAACAATTTAAAGTGATATGGTCTATGAAAGACTTCTAGAGTTGTTTCAATGTTGCAATCAATTTAGAGGGCAATTGGCAGATTCTAGTGAAATTGTAACCCCAAAGACAACCAGGTGTATTTCCTAGAGAAACTCTTCCCCAGGCACATGGAATGACAAGTTCAAGTTCATCTGTACTAGTAAAAACTGCAAACATTATGAAGTTAATGAATAGATAAAAGTATGGCATATTCATATGATGGAAACTCAAATCTTTAGGAGACATCAGCTCTACATATTTGTAAGTCATGATTTAAAATATAAAGTTGAGGAAAAAAGCAAACCAAAGAATATGAAGTCAGCTATGTAAACTTAATTGCTTACAAAACATCATAAACATTGCTTACTTATATCCCTACATATGTTTGATGTATTTGTAGCATTTGTATTTGGATTGCAATGATACCAACTTCATGTTATGTTACTTCCTTCATGTTATGATAGGAACATTCTGGAAATGGGAGAGAGGAATGGGATAAAAGGATATACATTATTTATAATAATTTCTTTGTAGTAAAAAGGACATTCAGGAAACAATACTAAGAACAATTTCAATTCTGAGTGGTGGGCTCATAGGCATTGGAGATGAAAAAATTCTCAAAAATAAATTAGACTTAATGTCTATGCTGTGAAACTGAGTGTGTAGTGGTGAGTAGTTGTACCTTTTACCACACTGAGAGGAAACCACAGTGTAGACCAAACTCCCTTGAAATTCAGGAATACCCATTGGATTGTGAGAATACAGATGGAACGGCATTCTGTAAGCTGCTTTGGAGTGAAATGATGTCACACCTTCCTCTCTTCCTTTTTCCTATTAAATATTGCTCTAATTTTTATGGCAATTTTAGAAACATTTCCAAAAGGTCCAGTGCATTACATTTGTGTGACCTTTTCTCATTTATTTATCTAATATATATTTATCTTGGTTGACCAGATCCAAGAAAAGAAGTTAAAGAAAGCAAAAAGACACAGGAAAAAAACCAGTAATCAGAAGCATCTTATAAGACACACGCAAATTCAGAATTACAAAAATTTAGAAAAAACAACAACCTGGATTGGAGAGATACGTACGGAAGTGATGAAAAATTGGGTAAAACTGAAAAAAGGCTGAGATGGGTATTAAGCAAAAGTCGAGATGAAACAGGGAGACAGGAGTTGGCAGAGGTGGAAGAAGGAGTTGGTCGATGGGGGCAGAGGTGGAAGGAAGGCAGCAGAGGCCATGATCGTGTGCCTGTGGTTACTTATTTATAAAGGTGCCTGCCTGAACTTTCTCTTCTTTTTGGTGTCTTCACCTGCTACTGACCAAGAAATTCTGCTAAACAACAACAACAACAACAACAACAACAACAACAACAAACAGGAAACAAAACAAAACGAAAGAGAAAACAACCTCAAACCAAACCAAAAGGAAAAACGCAGCTACCCGCGTACTCGATGAAGATGCTGCATCTCTGGGCTGTTGCATCTCATGTGCTCACAGTGGGGCTTGGCAGATCCACCAATACCCTCAACCAGATGGCGATTAATTATGGCGTCAGTTCACTGCTGGAAGAGGTTTTTGCTGCCACAGAGGTCCAGGACAAAAGGATATTGAGTTCCCGTGCGCACTAGGAAGGAAGGAGCCCAGCGACTCACTTGGAGGGAAGGAGCCCAGCCCCTGAGCCGGCTGGAGGGTCCATGTTCTCTTCCTAATAGGCCTCTTCTTGACTGGCGATCTCTGGGGTCAGTTCGCAGAAGAATCCCTGCTCGACGACCACGTCCTCCCCGGGAGTGCTCAGGAAAACTCCCAGTTCTGGGCCATCAGGCGAGTCTCCCAGACCTCGTGAGCATGGGTCAGTGGCACGCCATGAGGCCCTCAGGGATCAGGATGAGGGTGTGTCCTTGGAAGGACTCTTGCAGCTCGAGATCAACGTCGTCCAGGGGTACCTGCAGGGCTCAGCCCGCGGCCCAGACCACCACGGAGATGAGCACGGTGGCGTTAGGGATTCCCGCGGAGTCTTGCAGGCTGGGCGCCGCCTGGGGCTTGGCGGAGTCGGCGGGGTTGGCCAGTGGGTGGCGCTTGGCAAACTCGGGTCCTCCGGGCTGCGGTGCCCACCGGGGTTCAGGGCAGGCGCTGGGGCTCCGTGGCCGCATGCCCATCATCACCACCGCCCTTCAGCCGCGCTCCCGGGTCCCGGCAGAGTGAGTGCCGGGCGCGGTTCTGCTCCCGCCAGGGGCAGATGCAGATGACAGGATGAGGGCAATTTGGCAGATTCTAGGAGGCCAGGAGGGTGGGCCGCAGTCCTGGTTTCTGGGGGAGCCACGCCCGTCGCTGGGCTCAGCTTCTCGCCTTGGGATATTGGGCTGTGCTTCTGCAGGCGCGGGTGCGCACGGGTTGTGGAGTAATCAGCGCGGGTCTCGGTGTAAGCGCTGCCTCCCACCTCGCTGGGTTCAGGGCGTGGCCCAGCGGGACTGCCTGGGTAGTGCAATAACAGGGAAGGGGTTTAGAAAGGGAGTCCCGCTTGGACCAGTGGTTCTTTATTGCTCATATTGTTGGTTCAAAACAAACCAACCGACTAAAAACCAAAACGCAACCTTTAAACTACTTTTAGAAGTAGCCTAATGTCTCTTCGAAGATTTTCCAGAAGACTGAAAAAGAGCTTTATCTCATCACCCATCATTCCTTTTATAATCCTACCTATATATGGTTCTAGAAATTTCTTTCATTTATGAAAGAAATTAGAAATACCCCAATTTTCTTGGATAAAAGAGCTTTTTAAAAAAATAAAGAGAAAGTAGACTTTTGTTGGAAGTCAGGAACAGTAGAAAAAAAAATTATAAGATTATTGTTTTTGTATTCAAACCTGATATTTGACTTTTATTATATTGAGCATAAAAATTAATTTATCCTCACAAATAGTTAAGAGAAGGAAAGAAATTTTTACAAAATTAAATGGTTGATTTGTGTTGGACACAGGAATCAAATACACGTTTGGCTGGGCGTGGTGGCACATGTCTATTATCCCAGCGGATCATCAGGAGGCTGAGGCAGGAGGATAGCGAGTTCAAAGCCAGCCTCAGCAACATAGGCCCTAAGCAATTCCGTGAGACGCTGTCTCTAAATAAAATATTTTAAAAAGCTGGGGATGTGACTCAGTGGTGAAGCATCCCTGGGTTCAATCCCTGGTACCACCCCCCCCAAAAAACCCCGTTTAATTTTATAAGAGACAATTTTTTGATTTTTTAACCTACATCATTAGGGCAGCTAGATGTGAAACTTATGGGTACTGTGTGGCACCTAAATAATAGTAGATAATGCAAACTTCCTAACAGGCTGTCCAAATGCACATTTGTGTGAATAGAGGGTGTTTCCTCTTTGTACCTTTTCCTTGCCTGGGGCTGGATTTTAAAGCATTTCTCAGTCTGTTGGTGTGAAATGGTATCCCATGTGTTTTCTGTTTCTTTGATTACCCCTTGCCATTTATCATGTTTTCACCTATATATTGGCCATCCATGGAACATCCTCTGTGTAATAGCTGTTTGTGTCTTTTGCTCATTTTTTTGTCATTGATTTTTTGAACTTCTTTATTACTTACATATGTTGAAATGATCTTTACCCATTTTGTGATTTGTTTTTATTTGCACTTTTTTATATTAAACAAATGCTTAATTTTAAAATGGTTTCAAATCCATCAATTTTGTTCTCTATGTTATTGTGTATTGCTTCAGAAATACTCCCTATTCCCAGATCATTCTGTATCTTTCCCAATATTTATGGTTTCACCTTTCAAAATTTAAACTCTTTATCCAGATGTAACAGGCTCTTTTGTAGATCATGAGAGAGTGATCCAGTTTCATTTTTCCCCATATGCAAAACCAATTGTCCT
The DNA here is from genome assembly GCA_020662805.1 of Glaucomys volans. Classification (NCBI taxonomy): domain Eukaryota; kingdom Metazoa; phylum Chordata; class Mammalia; order Rodentia; family Sciuridae; genus Glaucomys; species Glaucomys volans. Next base: position 397,193 of record JAJEJO010000911.1, read on the forward strand.
GGTATTTTTACTCAAAAATTCATCTTTCCCCAATGAACTGCACAATTTTATGTTTTATATATATATGTATTTTTAAAGTTTAAGTGTGGATTTTTTTTATCTTTTATTTTTTTATATTTTTTATTTTTATTTATTTATTTATTTTTTATGATCTTTCTATTATGTACATTGTTTTTATCATTTAGCCAGAGATAATTTCATGCAGTTGGCATTTAAAATACATTACATTTACTTTTGTTTTTTATTTTGATACTGGGGATTAACCTTGGAGACTCTACTCCTGAGATACATTCTCAACCTTTTAAATTAAAATTCTTTTTGTTTTTTTTTTTGTGCTGCCAGGGTTTGAGCCCAGGGCCTTGTGCTTGCGAGGCAGGCACTCTACCAACTGAGCTGTATCCCCAGCCCCTAAATTAAAATTCTTTAAAAATTTTGAGATGGGGTCTTTTAAGATCATGTAACAATTTTTATTCTTAATTACAGCTAATAATTGTATCCATTTATGGGTTAAATGTGGTGTTTTGATAGATGTATGTGTTGTGGGATTATTAAATCAAGCTAATTAACATACTCATCACCTCACATACTTACCATTTTGTGGAGTGAATATTTAGGAGTTCTTTTAGTAATTTTGAAATACACAATACATAATAATTAACAATAGCCAACATGCTGTGCAGTTTATCTCAAAACTTAATTCTCCTGTGAAACTGAAACTTTGTATCCCTTGACCAACACCATTCACTGTCCCCCAACCACTAACTATCCTGGTACTCTCTGTTTCTATGATTTTGACTGAGAGTTCACATATTAAATTAATAATTGTTTTATTCATTTTTTTGTTTTTTTAAAATTTGTTCTTTTTAGATATACATGACAGTAGAGTATATTTTGACATATTATACATACATGAAATATGATTTCCCATTCCTGTTTTATACGTATTTTGAAAAGATGCTTTCATTAAGTGAAAAATTCGAGGTCAGAATTCCAGTTGTTTTGTGAGTGCTTTGCAGCTGTTATTCCACTGTCTTCTGTCTTCCATTTTTTTTTGCTATTCAGAAATCATTTGTCCAACTGTTTGCCTTTTTAAAAATATATTTTTGTTAGTTGTTGATGGCTCTTTATTTTATTTACTTACTTATATGTGGTGCTGGGAATCAAACTCAGTGCCTCACACAGGCTAGGCAAATGCTCTACCACTGAGCCACAACCCCAACCCCTGTCTGCCTTGTCATTGTAGTTATCTTCTCTTTCTGTAAATCAATCTATCCCCCTTTCTTTTCGTGGTGCTGAGGATTGAACCTAGGGCCTCACATATTCTTTATATATATGATCCTTTCCCTTAGGATTTGGTGTTTTGTAGGCTTACAATAATCTGTCTAAATGTGTCCTTATTTATGATCTCAAACATCATTGTGCTTCTTGAATGAGGATGCTAATCTATGCCTAGAACTTTCTTGAGCACTGCAAGTCTCCCACCTCTGTTGCTGTAGGGTCGTGAAGACTAAACTCTTCATGTCTTTTGTCCTTGATCAGAATGGGAATCTCTTCCTATCTCACATGCCAGATTTAAATCTTCAAATACTCAGTACATGACATCTTCTATCTCCTTCCCTTCGTCTCCTACACTTCTTCATTTGGTATTCTGGAGCTTGTAGTCAGTAATTCAAAACTGCAAAATCTTCAGCTTCCCTGGTATCCCTTTATCTTTCTACAACTGAACTTGTTTGCTCTGAGTACCCTGCTTTCCCTATACGCTGCTACACTGGAGAGTTTCTTCCACAGCCATAGTATTTCTAGGGGTTCTTCTTGCTCCTGAGTGCTGTGTTCTTGTTCCTCTTTGTTTTTATTGCTCCTCATTGCCACTTTCCAACCAGTTCTCCATCCTTTCTGAATTTCATATCATCAGATTATCACAGGAGCACTCAACTACAGAGCCACATCCTCAGCCCTTTTTTGTGTTTTATTTAGAGACAGGTCTCACTGAGTTGCTCAGGGTCTCGCTAAATTGCTGAGACTGGCTTTGAATTTGTGATTTTCCTGCCTCAGCCTCCCAAGCCTTTGGGATTACAGGTGTGCACCGCCATGTTGGGCCCATCCACTACCCTTTTAGTGTAGTCCTCCACACTCTTTCCAACACTGGGGCTCTTGCCCCTCATTTCTTGAATGCTTTTTTACTCTTGTTCCTCTGCCATTCTATCCCATATTGATTCAGTCATAATTCCTGATGATTTAAAAATATGCTTGGGTGATTCTTCCAAAACACTGGCATATCTCTATCTTTGATCACTCTCAAGCCATCCAAACTCCTGTATCTAATTTCCTAGTCAATATCTTCACTTAGCTATGAAATGAGCACCTCAAATGATACATATACAAAATTGAACTAATTTAAAAATCATTTTCTCCTCTCAAGGTCTTTCCAATCTCAGAAAACAATATTTCCATCTTTTTTGGTTTGTGTGTGTGTGTGTGTGTGTGTGTGCGCGCGCGCGCGCGTAGAAGTTCAGGCTCCAAACCTTCAGGTTATCCTCTGAGTTATCCCTGATCCTCCCTCACCTTTCACTTCAAGAAATCTTGTTTTTTTTTCCAGTTTTCAAAATATGTCCTAGAAAATGCCACTTCCTATCACTCTTCCTGCTACTGCTTTCATCTGGGGCAGAATTATTGCAGTCCACAAAGACTGATTTTTAACTGATTTGTTCTTGGCTGTATTCCCAGGGTTTGGAAAAGTATCTGGCACACAATACATATTTGTTGAATGAATGAATGAATTTTTCTATCTTCACATCTGGAGACTCCTCATTCCTGATCTCTGTAATAATGCTGCTTCCCCATTTTCCTGTTGCTCATCCCCTTCATCTCCCAACAGAGATGTGGTAGAATGGCAACCTCTATCTAAAGTCTCTGAGCATCCCTTGCATAGTTTACCATTTTTCCCCTTCCCCTTAGCTTTATGAATGGTTTCCACCCGATATCTCCATTTTTAGTTCTCTCTATCCTTCACCCATTCATTGTATTCCCCACTTCCATATTTACATATTTAATTTCTGTAAGTTTCCTTTAGTTCCCTTTTAATTTTCTTTTTCTTTTTTCTTTTTTTGGCGGTGCTGGGGATTGAACCCAGGGCCTTGTGCTTGTGAGGCAGGCACTCTAGCAACTGAGCTATATCCCCTCCTTTAGTTCCCTTTTAAAGTTGCCATATCTCTCAATCAAATTACATTTATTTAATGATACATTTTTAACTGATAATTTATCACTACTATTCAAGAGACTGATTCTCCTTTGTCCTGTTTTAATTCTAATTTATTTTCTCTTGTGGTGTATTTCCTTAAGTATTCTTTTCTTTTCTTTTTTTTTTTTTTTTTTTTTGTGCTGGGGATTGAACCCAGGACCTTGTGCTTGTGAGGCAAACACTCTACCAACTGAGCTATATCCCCAGACCCTTTAGTATTCATTGATTTTGGATTAAGAGCTTAGAATCCATGGAATGTTATCTCCAATAAGAATCTTAGGCATGGATATGAGGTACATGCTCCTAGAAGAAGCTCTGTTTCGCTTTTGCTGGGTCCACCCTCTACCAGGGAATACCTTCAACTCAGCTCTCAGCTCCCTTCCCCAAAGCAGATCATTTTTATTCTACCTGGAACCAAGCCTGAGTCACATATATTTTATTCCCACCTCTTTTTGCATTTATCCTTTCTTTTCCTTTTGATGGAAAACTTACTGGTTTTGAAATCCTGGGATTTTCTTTTCAGGGTTGTGTAAGTACTGAATTTTACTTTCTGTCTCCCATAACTAGGCCATCACAACCAAAGCCTTAGGTCATCACAGATGAATGGCAGTCATTAAGAATACAAAAATGAGTGGCGATCATTGAGAATACAAAAAATAAATGCTGGCAAGGATGGGGGGGAAATGATACACTCATTTATTGTTGGTGGGACTACAAATTAGTACAACCACTGTAGAAAGCAGTATGGAGATTGCTTAAAACAACAGGAAGGGAATCATCATGTGACCCAACTATCCTACTCCTTGGTATTATCCAAAAGAACTAATATCAGCACCCTGTAGTGATACAGACACATCAGTGTTTATAGCAGTGCAACTCACAATAGCCAGGTTATGGAACCAGCCCAGGTGCTCATCAACAGATGAGTGGATAAAGAAAATATGGTCTATACACACAGTTTATGTCTCTGTGTGTGTGTATTCAGAATGAAATTATGTCATTTGCTGGTAAATGTATGGAACTGGAGAACATCATGTAAGTGAAATAAGCCAGACTCAGAAAGTCAAAGGTCAAATCTCTTCTCTCATATGTGGAAGCTAGAGCAAAATAAAGGGAAAAAGGAATGATCATATTTTAGCATTTTTAAAATGTTTGTTTGCCTTTGGTGTCCTGAAGTCTCACTGCAATGTGTCTAGAAGTAGGCTCTCTTTCCCTTTGGCTTGATGGAATTTACTTAACTATCACTATTGCAAATTTTCTCTTCCCTGAAATCCCACAAAATCATAGACTCTGCAATTTCAGTATATCTCACACATCCCCAGGTTGAAAATCCAATCACAAAGATAATGGAACTATTCTATCTATCTTTTGCTAATGTTTCTGTAGGAAAGCTTTTATTTCAATGATTTTCATGATTTTTACCCTCCTTGTTTTAAAACTCCCCCCACTGGGTATCAGAAAGTCCTAGGTATGTTCATATATGCTGTTCCATCACCTAGGTTTTGAAATTTTAAAAACTCTTATAACTCAATTAATTCAATTCCCTTTCTCTCTTTCTTTTCCTTTTCTTTTCTTTTCTTTTCTTTTCTTTTCTTTTCTTTTCTTTTCTTTTCTAACTAGGGATTGAACCCAGGGGCACTTACCACTGAGCCACATCAATAGCTCTTTCATCCATAGCCCTTTTTTATATTGCTTGGGGCTTGCTTAGGGCCTTGCCAACCTGTGGAGGCTGGTTTTGAACTCCAGATCCTCCTGCCTCAGAGCCACTGGGATTACAGACATGCACCACCATTCCTGGCTAATTCAATTTCCTTGCAAGTAAAATCTTCCATTGTTTTTCATCACATTTGATTGCCTCATAAACTTGGTAGACGTCGTTGGTGGGCAAAGAATGGGAATTCATCTTCAGCATCCTATATTTAGAATTCTTACAGTTTCCACTTCCTTCCATCAAGGATCACAACTTAGAATCAGACCTTCGGAACTCTTATAACTTGTCTCTGAAAAATCACAGGTCTGGTCCTCAAACAGTCCCACAGCTGCTCATTCCCAGTTTCAATCTGCCTCTCCTGATCAACTACAGGCACCTCCTTGAAATAGTGGTCTTTAGCCTCTGACCATGGCAGTAGGCGGATTTTCAGACTCCTGAAAGGAGTGGAAGTTCCAGATGCCACTGTATATTTTAGTGTCAGCATAATAAATACATTAAAATATCAGCTCTGCAGTCAGAGATGGAACTTCCAACTCCATTTCTGGTACCTGGAAGTCTGTATCTTTCTTTTGAAAGTAAATATTTACTTTAATATGATTTAATATATCCATGGTGTGCCTCCAGTAGATGGAATCTCTTTGTATTTACTATTGTCTTGTCCACAGTTCCCACCACGACCCCCTCCCCCAATAGCACAGCAGGTAATAAGTCATAAGTCTCTACCTAATTATCTGCTCCTTCTGTAGAAGGTTGGGGGCCCTATCTACAAAACTGTGTCTTCTATTACAAGAGCCTCCTAATCCAAACTAGACACTAAGCACATCCATTCTCAGCCACATGTTATGGAACAGTTCCAAGAAATCCTTAAAAAGAACATTCTTGAAAAGCATAAGGAAAATTAATATTTTAAAAGGGATAGCACATATTATAAAAATGTAAGAGAAATCCTTCAAAGCCAAAAATGGTGACAAATCATGAATCCAAAGAAGAGAGTACATGTTGAAGCAAGAAGTTTCCTTAAGACTCTGGGCGTGGTGGCACACAGACCTGAAATCCCAGCGGCTGGGGAGGCTGAGATAAGAGGATCTCAAGATCAAAGCCAGCCTCAGCAACTTACAGTGAGGCCCTAAGCAACTCAGTGAGACCCTGTCTCTAAATAAAATATAAAATAGAGCTGGGGATGTGGCTCAATGGCCAGTGCCCCTGAGTTCAATCCCCAGTACCAAAAGACAAAAACAAAACAAAGAACCCCCCCCAAAAATCCAAAAATAACAATGTAGTTTTAATGTGCATTTCCCTGGTTGCTAGGGATGATGAACATTTTTTTCACATATTTGTTGGTCATCTGTATTTCTTCTTCTGAGAAATGAGGTTAGTTCTTTTGCTCACTTATTGATTGGTTATTTTGTGGGTTTTATGATTAACTTTTTTGACTTCTTAATATATTCTAAATATTAATTCCCTGTCAGTGGAGTAGCTGGCAAAGGTTTTCTCTCATTCTGTAAGCTCTCTCTCCATGCTCTTAATATTTTTCTTTGGGACATCAGTGGAGTGGAGGAAGGGAATTGAAGGGGAGTGAGGAGAGATGGGAAAGGGAGGAACTGTGGAATGAAGTTGACCAAATTATGCTATGTACATATATGAGTATGTCATAATGCATTTTATCATTATGTATTATCTATAAAGCAATGGATTAAAAATGCTGTAAATAAATAGAAGGAAGACCAGTAGAGTAGGAGGAACAGGGGAGGTATGGGGGAAGGGAAAATGGAAGTACTGGGGATTAAAATGGAGTAGATTATATTCCATGCATGTATGAATGTCAAAATCAACCCCACTATTATGTATAACTATAATGCAATAATTAAAGCATTTAAAAATCAAGGAACCTAAAAAGTAAAATAAGAAAATTTGAAAATATACTAAAAGAACCTAAAAAATAAAATAAGAAAAGTTAAAAAATACTAAAATGAGTAGAAAAGTCACATATAAAAGGAAATAACTTGATTGGCAGACTTTTATCTTGCAACAACAAAAATGGCAATATAATAGGTGAATATTGTTCAAGCAGTTAAGTATCATTTTCTATTTAAGAATGAATATGTAATAAAGGCATTTTCAGGCATACAATACTAAGAGTTTATCATGCAAAACCAGGTTCAGACTTAAAGAACCAAGATAGTTTACCACATATAGGACATAGTGGAAATAACTATTAAAGGGTATTCTTCAGTAAGAAGAAAATTGAGGCTAGACTGAATGAGTAGAAAAGTAAGAATAAAAAGGTAGGAAAGAATTGGTAATGTGGGGCTGGGGTTGTAGCTCAGTGGTAGAGCCCTTGCCTATTGAGGCACTAGGTTCGATCCTCAGCACCATATTAAAAAAATGAATAAATAAAATAAAGGTATTGTGTCTATTTACAACTAAAAAAAAAAGACTTGGTAGAGTGAGGTGGTAAATCTGAATAGTTGCTGATACTTTGAAATGAAATGATCTTTTGGACTTCAGTTTTGTAATATTTTATTTACTTTATAAAAATGAAGCAAACATGGTAGTTAACATTTCAAATGTTACAAGTTTGGTTCACAAAAGAAAAAAATCAGGGTGCAATTTAAATGGTGGAAAACACTATGGAATAGCAGTAAAGCAAACATTTCCATCAGTCTATTGGGTGAAGTCACCAGATGAACAGTCTTAAAAAATAAATACATATCCCAATGCATTTTGACAACATCTGATAAAATTCAACATAAATCTCATTTACATTGAGAGGTAGATTGGAAGAGGATTTCTTCAACAGATTAAGAGATTGCTAGGAACAAACACCATATAATCAGGTATAGCAACCTCCTACTACTTGGCAGTTCACTGCAACAGCAGCTGGAAACACCAAGAATGAGACATGTCATGGCTGGAAGTCTTCATAAATCCATGGGAAAACACAGAAGGAAATTCACAGCATAAGAAATCCAGTGATTTCTTGGTTTTGGGGGAAAAAAGGGAGTGGTGACGTGGGGTTAAATAAAGAGTGCATTTTGGACGGAAACAGCTGATACAAAACGCAGGAGAATGGGTGGGGGGAGTCTTGAGAATGATCTTGTGAAGAATCCCCAAAATTTGAAAACACAGTTTTTTGTATCCCTGGACAGATTTTCCATTTCAAAGATGAGATGTGGAATCTGCCTTCTCTTCCTGTTTTTATTTCCTTATAATCAGGCACAGAAAAAACAAATGTGAGCACACAATTGCTGCCTGTTGGATATTCAGTGTGAGGGATCTGGGGATCCCATAGGGCCGCCAGGTAAGTGGCCAGGAGTTGGGGCCGGTGATGGGGTGGGGAGAAGTTCTTTTATTCCTGGAACAGGCGTCTGCAGGCTTTGCTCCGAGGGCCTGGAGAGCGCTCCGGACGCGCCTGGGGACTTGAACTTGGACTTGGAGAGGGAGGTAGAGGTTGGAGCGGTGAGGTGGGGAAGGGCCTCAGAAGATGGAAATCCAGGTCGAAGACGGAATCGGAAGAGCGTCTCACTGGACTAGGGGTGGGTGCTAGAGGACAGAGATTTGGGATGAGGCCCTGCGGGCAGGGGCTGGATACTCTCTCAGTGGAGAGAAGGAGCCCCACCCCTGAGCCGGCTGCAGGGCCCATCCAAGGCTCCAGGAACTCACCATCAGCGTCCTCCTCAAAGGCCTCTGCGTGGCTGGCCATCTCTGGGATCAATTCGAAGAAGAACCCCTGCTCGACGACCACGTCCTCCCCGGGGGCGCTCAGGCAAGCACTCAGCTCCAGGCCATCAGGCGAGTCTCCCTGGCCTCCTGGGCGTTGGTCAGTGGCGCCCACGAGGCCCTCTGGGATGAGGATGAGGGTGTGTCCTTGGAGAGACACTTGCAGGACCGAGGTTGGCGCGGGCTCTAGCACCAGGTCGACGTCGTCCAGGGGTACCTGCAGGGCGCAGCCGGCGGCCAGGACCACCACGGAGGTGAGCGCGGTGGCGTCCGCGGCCCCCGCGGGGTCTTGCAGGCTGGGCGCCGCCTGGGGCTCGGTGGCGTCGGCGGGGTCGTCCAGTCGGCGGCGCTTGGCAGGGCCGGGTCCTCCGGGCTGCGGTCCCCACCAGGGCGCAGGGCAGGCGCTGGGGCTGCGTGGCCGCATGCCCATCATGTTGACGGCGCTGTGATCGGCGGAGGGAGTGCGGGGCGCGGGCGGCGCGATACTGCGCGCGGTGACAGACAGGTGGGGATGATAGGCGAGGTGGGCTGAGCGGCAGGATGGGCCGGGGTCCTGGCTTGTGGAGAGCCGCGCCTGCTGCTGGGCACGGCCTCGCACCTTGGAACCTTGGGCCTTTCTGCAGCCGGATGCGCCCTGGACGGCCAATTATATTGCAAGCGACGCAGCGGAACCCGGGTGTCAGTGTCACGCTAAGCTCCGCCCCTACGGAGCTCCGCCCTAGGTGGGAGGGTCCTCAGGCCAATATCTGCGGCTGTGGTTGGTGGGTCTCTGTGGGGAAATACCTCTGTGGACCTATAGGGGGCAGACCACTAGTGGTTCTTGGGTGGGAGATGAAGACAGGAGTAGAACTTCAAGATGGCTGATGTTTGAATTCATGTTTTTTGCTTTTTTCTGGGATTCTAGAGAAAACACCACTCTAACAGATCCCTCCACCCAATAACGCCCACCCGAATTAATGCTATTTAAAATCCCCCACTTTGTTCTTTCTGGTGCTGGGGATTGAACTCAGGGCCTTGCACATGCTAGCCAAATGTACTACCGCTGAGCTTCATTCCCATCCTGAAATTCTTTTTAATGTTTGGCAAATCGTTTTGTTTTAAGAATAAATGAAAAAAAAATGCAGATTTTTCTTTCAGGAAAAGTGCTTTTAAAATTCTAAGATGAAAAAACTTATGGCGATTTCTTCCTGAAGGTTAAGGCCTGTGATAAAATTGTTAATTGCATTATTAAAATGAAAGCGATACAATTGTATTTATCTTTTTTATTGAGCATTTATATGTCCACCATTCTACTGTTCTAAAAATGAACTTTCCGGGTGTGGAGGCACACGCCTGTAATTCTGGTGACTGGGATAATTGAGGCAGGAGAACCCCAAGTTCAAAGCGAGCCTTAGCAATTTAGCGAGGTCCTAAGCAATTTAGCGAGATTCTGTCTCTAAAAATATAAAGGGTTAGGGATGTGGCTCAGTGGTTAAGGGCCCCTGGGTGCAATACCCGATACTCCCCCCATCCCCGCCCGGCCCAAAAAGATCTTTTCATCACAAAACTGAAGCTCTGAGTAGTAAAGCAAAAATTCCCCAAATTAAACACCTTATTTGTGTTGGTTGGGGAAATCAATGCAAACGTGGCTTTATATCAAAGATACTTACTTAATATATGCATTTATTGTACTGGAGAATCAGTGATTTGGTACTGTCTGAGACTTTCAAATTAACATGTGTGTTTACCTTGTTTTTTGCTTTTTTTTTCCCCCAAAGTGTTTTGTTTTGTTTTTTCCTCGTTTACATTCCTGGGAACCCAGTATGTTTTAATTTCACTACATCCTTGCAAACATTTCTCTCTCATATGTCTGCCTGCCTGCCTGGCTTCCTTTCTTCCATTCACAGTGCCTATAAATGATACAAAATGGCGACTTTCACTGTGGCTTATTTGAACATGCACGACACCATAATTTGATCAGTTTCATTCCCCAATACCACCCCCACGCTTCCTTCCTTTCTCCCCCTGATTCCTTCCTCTACTCTACTGGTCTCCCTTCTAATTTCATGGAGTCCTTTGTTTTCCTCCTAGCTTCCACACATGAGAGAAAACACATGGTACTTTTCTCTCCGATTTTGACGTATTCACTCAAAAAGTTATCCATCCATTTTTCTGCAAATGACACAATTTGTTCTTTATGTCTGAATAAAACCGCATTGTGTGTGTGTGTGTGTGTGTGTGTGTGTGTATAACATTTTCTTTATCCATTCATCTGCTGACAGACACTTAGGTTGATTCCATACCTGGCTACTGTGAATGGTGCTGCAGTAAACGTGGTACACATGTATCTATAAAATTTGCTGCCTTTATTTTTTTTGGATAAATACCAAGGAGTGGTATAGCTGGATTATATGGCAAATTTATTTTTAGCCTTTTGAGGAACCTCCATACTGATTTCCATAGTGGCTGTACTAATTTATATTCCTACCAAGAGTGTAGTAAGAATTTCCTTTTTTTTTAATGCTTTTTTTTATTGGTTCTTTTTTATTATCCATGACAGTAGAACCCGTTTTGATATAATTATACAGCAGGGAATATATCTTTTTTTACAATGTAGATTCACACGATTCATATAATCTTACAAATACATAGGGTAACAATGTCTGTCTCAGTCTACTATCTTTCCTTCTCCCACCCCTCCCATCCCTTTTTCCTCTACACTATCCATACTTCCTCCATTCTTTTCAGTAAGAGTTTCTTATCCCTCAGCCTATCCTTCCCAGCATTTATTATTTGTATTCTTGATGGCTGCCCTTCTAACTGAAGTGAGACAGAACCTCAGTATAGTTTTTTAAAAATATTTTTTTTTAGTTGTAAAATGGACGCAATACTTTTGTTTTATTTATTTATTTTTATGTAGTCCTGAGGAAGGAACCCAGTGCCTCTCCTGTGCTAGGCAGGCCCTCCACCACTGAACTAGAGCCCGGCACCCCAATATAGTTTTGATGAGCATTTCCCTGATGGCTAAAAGTGTTGGACATTTTTTCATATAATTGTTGGCCCTTTGTACTTCTTTTGAAAAGTGTCTGTACAATTCATTTGCCCATTTATCGACTGGGTTGCTTGCCTTGCAAACATTTCTTATTGCTGGATTCTTAAATCTTTTCCAACCTGGTATAGTAAAGTGCTCTCCTGTGTTTTCATTTTGTATTTCTGATTACCAAAGAGGCAAATCATTTTTTTTCATATGATTATTGGCAATTCTTATTTATATCTTCTTTAAAATATTCCTGTCTTCTATTTTTTTTAATTTTTAAAAAACTGGGTCTCAGAGTACTGCATACTAGTTACTTATTGGATGTCTAATTCGATAGACCTATAGTCTTTGATGACTTTATTACCTGATTCCCTATTATTTTCACCAGTTCTATATCTGGTATACATCATGGCTATTTTAATATTCTCATAGACTTTTCCCCAATGGGTGACTCATTTCTTTTTCCTCTCTTGGTCCTCCTTCCTACAAGACTCATATGCTTACCTTGCATTACCCCTAGTTGTAACCCTTCCATAATCACCATTTCAAACATTTTATTTTCAGAGTGTCACTTCCTAATCTTCTATTTCAGTCTTTTAAATACCCAACTCTATCAGTCTCAGCCCTCCTAGAAAAATCCATTTCTCCTATTATATTTTCACTGAAACTGACACCATTATATCCTCATTTCCCTCCTTTTCCATGGGCAACATTATAGTCATTGCCATGTTTGTATCTTCATATTCCTTTCCTTTGCCCTGCTTAGCTGGTTAAATCTATCTGTCTATGCAATTGAATGTGTCTGGTGAAAAAACACTCCACTCCAGTGGATGGTGTCTATCTAAATATGATCACCAGCCTTAGGCAGATTCCTAATGCTGGCTGGTGATTTAACTGTACTGCTCCAGTCCAGTCACCTAACTTTCCTACTTTCTCTTTTCTTGAGCCTCCTCTACTTCGTCTCTTATATTCACTCTTAGATATCACCTTGCTTCCTTTTCACTGAGACAATAGAAGCAATCAGGAGATTTCCCCAAATTCCCGTAATCACATTTACCTACCAAGCTGCATGGAGAGTATATGTTCTGCCTTCTCTGCTTTCCCATGACCAATTGTCCATGTTTCTAGCAAAGGCCATCCCCTCCACCTGTGCAAATGACCTCATTCCATCTTGCCTCCTCGAGAACATCTCTCCAGCAGTTCTTCTCTCTGCCTTTCATTTTCAAGTTTTAGCTTCTTCATAAAATGTTAGCTTTTGAATCAATATCTTCAATGTGGAATTGAGAGGTAACCTTTTCCATCTTAAAACACTCTTGGGCTGGGGATATGACTCAGTTGGTAGAATGCTTGCCTTGCATGCACAAAGCCCTGGGTTCAATCCTCAGCACCACAAACAAACAAATTCCCTTAACCCCCCGCAGTTTCTGTACCAATTTTCTCCTTTATATATCAAAACTCTTGGTCAACTGTGAGAGGGTTCCCTAACTTCCCTCATTCCTACACTCTCCTGACCCCACTCTAATCCTATGTCTTTTCATGCCAGTCATCTTTTCTTTCTTTCTTTTTTTTTTGCAGTACTGGGGATTGAACTCAGGGCCTTGTGCTTGCAAGGCAAGCACTCTACCAACTGAGCTATAGCCCCAGCCCCATGCCAGTCATCTGTAAGAATTCTTATCAAGGTCACCATGACTACCACATTATTAAATTTGATGGTTAATTCTCATTCCCCTTTTGAGTGATGAACAACAGTCGACACATTTAGTCAGTCCCTACTTTGAACATCCCACCCTTGCCATCCAAGTTCTTGCAACTGCTGGTCTGTCTCTGCCTTCTTATATCCTTGGCTATCTCCTCCTCCTCTGAAGGTTGGAATATCCCAGACCCAGTTCTTAGTCTTCTTTTTTCCTTTCAGTCTTTACTCTTTTACTTTAAGTGCATCAGTGTGTTGGTGACTGTGAAATACACGTCTCCCTCCTGGGAACATCTTAGTGGCATTGTCAACATTTCCTCCTAGATATTTATTAAGTTGAATCATGAAGTTTTCATTTTTGTCGGTTAAAATGATTGCATATCGCTCATTTTATTTATTTCAACCTATTGATGGGCAGTTCAAATTTCAGTTCCATATCTAAACTCTTCATATTTCTCCCAACTGACTTCTCTCAAACTGTGTCCATCATAGTGATTGGTAACCCCACCCTTCCTTTTTTCAAACCCAAGCCTTGAATTATCCTCAAGTGTCTTCCTTTCATACTTCATATCCATTCCATCAGGATGTCCTAGATCATACTTCTTTTTTAAAAAATATAATTTTTACTTGCTCCAGTTAGTTATACATGACAGAATGCATTTTGACACATCATACATAAATGGACTATAACTTCTCATTTGTCTGGTTGTACATGATGTAGAGTTACACAGGTTGTGTAATCATGTATGCACATAGGGTAATGATGTCCAATTCATTCTCCTGTCATTCCTACCCCCATGCCCCCTCCCCTCCCTGAACTCCCCTCTATCTAGTAAAAAATACCTTTATTCTTCCCTACCCCTTATTGTGAATTTGTATCTGCACATCAGAGAAAATATTCGGCCTTTGGTTCTTTGGGATTGGCTTATTTTGGTTAGTATAATATTCTCCAGTTCCGTTCATTTACTAGCAAATGCCATAATTTCATTCTTCTTTAAGGATGAGTAATATTCCATTGGGTATATTTACCACAGCTTCTTTATCCATTCATCTGCTGAAGGGCATCTAGGTTGGTTCCACAGTCTAGCTATTGTGAATTGAGTTGCTATAAACATTGATGTGGCTGTATCACTGTAGTATGCTGATTTTAAGTCCTTTGGATATAGGCCAAGGAGTAGGATAGCTGGGTCTAATGGTGGTTCCATTCCAAGTTTTCTGAGGAATTCCTACTGCTTTCCATAATGGTTGCACCAATTTGCAGTCCCACCAGCAATGTGTGAGTGCACCTTCTCCTCCTCATCCTCAGCAACATTTATTGTTGCTTGACCATACTACTTCTTACTGTCCCTTCTGCCACCACCCTGCTATTACTTTATCCCTTGAGTGAATTACTACAGAAGTCCTGTAAGTGGTCTTACATCTTTCCCTTGTCTGTTTTCTGGCTAGTCTCCACACAATAGCTAGAGAGGTCCTGTTAAATGACAAACAGATCATGCCACTCTGCTCCAAAACCATCAGGGGAAGAGCCCTGTGTTTCTATGGGTCCACAGAGTTCTATATGAACCTTCATTCTCTGTCAAAGCATACCTTCTATCCCTCTCCCTCTTGTTCCTTCTGTTAAAGTTCCGTGGCCTTTATGATTTTCCTAAAAAACTGACAAGCCTTCTCACAGATTTTGCAACTGCTCTTCTGCCTGGAACACTCTTCATCTATATCTGGATGTTGTCTCACTTCTTTCAGATTGTGATACAAACCTCTCTAATGGTTTCCCTGAGCACACTATCTACAAAAGTAATCCCTGACCCTTCTCCATTATTTTTCTGCCTTAATTTAATCTTTACTAATACAGACCCCAATTTATGATGGTTCAGTTTACAATTTTTGAATTTGTTATGGTGTGAAATCAATACACATACAGGAGAAATCATACTTTGAATTTTGAATGTTGATCTCTTCCTGGGCTAGTGGTGTGATATTCTTTCATGATGCTGGGAAGTGGCAGAGAGCTGCAGCCCCAGGCCACCATATGATACAAGGGTCAACAACCAATGCTCCATGTTGTACTGTCTTTCTGGTGTTTGTTGGATATTGTATTTTGTGTTTTCCCATCCCATCATTTCTATGAAATGTCCCCCTGTGTGCATATGTGAGATACCTTTGGTTATAAAATATGCTTTGTGGGGGTGATTTTGCCCAACTATAGGCTAATGTAAGCATTATGAGTGTGCTTCAGGTAGGCTGGGCTACACTATTTTGTTCAATGGGTTAGGTAATAAAATGCATTTTAGACTTGGATATTTTCAACTAAATGGGTTATTATTACAAGGGCAAAACTTTGCTACAAATTGAGGAGCTTCTGTTATTTAATATGCTGTGCATTTTATTTATCTTGTTTACTGTCTGTATTCTATTTACTACAGCATAAGCTCATGATGGTAATGATTTTAAATCATTTTCGCTATACCCCTAGTTTTGGGACATTCTTAGCTGTACAGTGGATACAAGAGTATATGTTGACTGAATAAGTGAGTTTTGTTCTTCTATCAACTATGAATAGTTCTTATTCATTATGAATCTCTTCAAATATTGCTATCCACCCTATTTTCTCTGTTTTTTACTTTTGGATCTCTAATTAGCTCTGTTAGACTTCTTCTTTTTCTGTATTAGCTCTTATTATCTATTTTTTATTTTTTGTATGTGTTCTTCTCTGATAAATTGTAGTTTCCAGATCTCTAATTTTCTCTTCATCTGCTTCTAATCTGTGTTTAAGTGCATAAGCTATGTTTTAAACAAAATGTTAATATAGCACATCTCTGACAGCTCATTTTAACCAACTTAAAAAATAGCAGTTATGTCACTTTTGATAGTTTCTTGCTCCTGAGCCTCATTCCCTCTTTTAAACTTTATTAATATTTATATATACTTTTATGATGTTATGTATCTGATAAGTATCTTCATTGTGAGAGGGATTGGCTTTGCTGTTTTTTCTTTTGGGTCTCTCTCATATTTATGTTGGGCTATTTTATAAGTCTGCTTTGGTTTACAAAAGCCTCTTCACTGGAACTTTGTATTTGAGAGAACTGTGAGGGTTAGAGATAAGAATGTTCTCCAGGAGGGGACTTGAGTCCTCACTCAGGGAGGGTTGCTTTTGAATATTCCTTGAAGCATTATCAAGGAGCAAAACCTTTGAGCTAGCTTCTTTCTCTCTCATTTTTCCTGTTTCCCTCCCTCTTCTCCTTCTTCCTCTCTCTTTCCCTCCCATCTATTGTCTTCTTTTACTTCTCTTTTCTTTCCCTTTGCTTTCATTTTTTCCTTCTGTTTCTCCTTCTTTTCTTCCACAATGACAGTATGAGATCTAGATCAAGTCACATGAGGGCCACCCTTTGCTTGTGCCTCCATTGGTCTAAGTGGCTTAGCTGGTGGATGACCAAGACTCTCAACTCTGAGGGGAATGAGCCTGCTGGAAAACAGTGAATCAAACAGTGGCATTTGAGTGTCAGGGACATTCTTCCCTGTCCTCACTGTGACACTGGCAGAGGAGCCTTTATTTTCTCCTCCACTAAGAGCCAAAGGTCAGGTAGACAAAATTTCCTGCCATCTTGCAATGAAGATTGGTGCTTTTAGTTTGTTTAATTGTGTAGTTCAACTTGGGCCTCTAAGATCTATGTAGGGGTTCTCTAGTACAATTCCCATCTCTGTGTACCCTAGGTTTGTTTCCTGGTCCTCATGTTTGGTTCATAAAACAAAGCTGTAGGCCACCATAGACTTTTTATCATCTTGGTCTTAATATTTTCTTTCCTTGGCAGATATTTAGTGATTTTTTTTTTTTTAAATTTTGGTTGTGGAAGGACACAGTCCCTTTATCTTATTTATTTTTATGTGTGCTGAGGATTGAACCCAGTGTCTTATACATGTGAGGCAAGTGCTCTACCAATGAGCTACCCCAGCCCCAATATTTAGTGATTTAAAAGAAATTTTAAAAAATGTATCCAGTACTTTTTCTTTTTTTGTTTGCGGTGCTGGGGTTTGAGCCCATGGCCTCATGTTTGCAAGGCCAGCACTCTACCAACTGCACTATATCCCAGCCCCTTTTGCATGTTTTGTTCAAGATTTTTCTGGACACTCTAGTCCAATATGGGTGTCTTCAGTTATTTCTTTATGTGTAGAGTTTAATGCTCTGGAGAAATAGAACTTACTGTTTGTAGAAATAGAATCATTCTAGGCTGGAACTTGAGACTGATTGTTGATTCTTATATGGGGTGGGCACATGGTATATTGAGAGAGGGAGGGAGAGAGAGAGAGAGAGAGAGAGAGAGAGAGAGAGAGAGAGAGAGTGTGTGTGTGTGTGTGTGTGTGTGAATTTTAGCTAAGAGAGTAGTCAGTGTGGAGAGGGATATTTCCATTCTGTATACCATTAATACTGACAGGGAAAATAGTGAACATAAACATTTTTATGTTCAACTTTTAAAATAATTAAGTAACTTTACAGGATCCAGAAATGGAGTGGAAGTCCAAACTTTAAGTGTATATATTTTTGTCAATTAATATAAAGAAATACATTTTTTTAAAGTTCAATTTAAAATTTAAAAATATTGCCTGGAACTTAGTAAATGTGCTTGGTAAGAAAAGAAATCCCACAGTCATAAGGATAAACCTTAGCGACACAAGTGGCTTTTTCCCTGAGATGATGTGCAGTCTGTTCCATTGATGTAAGAACAGTAAGATGTACTAGAAATGGTATAAATGCCATAAGGACTAGCCAACCAGAAACCTAAAGCAATGTGATGGTCCATCACTGCTCATGCCAATAAACTGAGACTGATCTATATTCCCTTTATGATAGTTATCACTAATAGCCTTTCCCAGAGTTAATAATAATTTTTTTACAGAATTTTCTATTTGTATAATTCCCACCCATGGGAACACTGCTTCGATTGCTTGCGTACAATGAATCAAAATGCAGTCTGCAAAATAAAAAATAATTTAAAAAATAAAATAAAATACCAAAATACTGAAGTAGGAAAAAAAAAAAACTATCAGTCAAGTAATTCTCCCAAGTTAAGTGCCTGAATAATCAAGGGTGGCCTCATTTTGAACTTTGAATCTGAATAAAAATTTCCAGAATGGGGTTGTTTATAGAATTAAGGTCTCTGTGTACATAAAAGTGTTCCAAAAGTGCATGAGGTGTTAGGCTGAGACAAACAGAACCGGGCATCCTGGTTGCAAAGAAAATACTATCTAGCAGGATCACAGGAAGATGCATGATAAAAAATGGTTTGCAATGTGAGGTCAGAATCAAGGTACATATTTGGATCTCTATTAGCCTCTTTCAATTGGCAACTATTTGGCCCATCATCTTACCAAGGTCGTTCAATTCAAATTTAGAATTTCTTAGGATCTGCTCAATATAATATAATAATTAGTTCTTTTTCTGGAGAGAGGGACACTAGGAAAGTCACAGGTTCGTTTGTTTAATTTTTCATGTTGGTGCAAGTAAAAATGCTAATTGGCTATAAATCCCTGATGGTCTTGTTTGATGAGACTGGAATTATCAGTGGTTTTTATTGTAGGGGTCTGGAGATGAATGGCATATCTGGCCATCAATAAAATGAAGATCAATGACTGTTGTTGGGGATGATCTAAAAGTGGTGTTTGAATGAGCACATTTTGACCCTAACAATTACAATAAAGAAGGAATCCAAGAGTAAAAGGGCCATTATGGTTGAATGACACCAGGGGTCTATAGAAAATGAGGAAAAGAATGGTGATAAGCAAGCAGGTACAAAACAAAGCAGGAATTATACAAGACTCTTTTTATTTGGAACTGGGGATTGAACTCAGGGAAACTCAGCCACTGAGCCACATCCCCAGCCCTATTTTGTATTTTATTTAGAGACAGGGTCTCACTGAGTTGCTTAGTGCCTTGCTGGTGCTGAGGCACCTGTGATCCTCCTGCCTCAGCCTCTCAAACCCCTGTGATTACAGGCTTGCACCACCATGCCCGGCTCTAGAGAAGACTCTTGATTTGATGGCTTGGGCAGAATCTGTTGGCCGCGCAAGGTCGCCTGCTTATTCTGAGTCTTAGGTCAACTTTCTGCTTCCAAAGATTGGCCTCTTCTAGGGGCTTTCTGAGAATCCTCAATTTGATGTCACCTACTGGAGTAGTCTTTCAATGCCATGGAATTCTGAACTGGTTCTTTACCTGGGAAACATGAACACAAGGATGAACTCTCTAGAGTTTCACTGCTGAATTTATTGCTAATAGTACCTGATAAGCTTTCCTGTGAAGTTCAAAAGCAGTGCTTCCTCTGACATTCCTTTCAGTAGATGACATCTCCCGACTAAGGGTCATGAAAAGCTTTTTAAAGAAGGTATTCAAAGGTGGCCTTAACCTGTTGTAGAACTTCTTTAGATATTTAGATATTCTAGATATTAACCCCTAATTACTCTATGACTTGAAAATATTTCCTCTCATTCTGTAGGCAATCTTTCACTCGATTGTGCTCTTTGATGCACAGAAACTTCTCATGTTGGTGACATCCAATTTATCTATTTTATTTTTGCTGTTGAGCCTTTGGCGTCACATCCAAGAAATCATTGCCAAATCCAATGTCATGAAGCTTTTCCTGTTTTCTTTTAGGACTTTTATGGACTTAGATCCTGAAATCAAGCTTTAACCCACTCCCACCGTGTGGGTGGAAGCCGAGGTGGTGCAAGCCGAGGTGGTGCAAGCTGAGGTGGTGGTTGCCTGGTGGAGGTCATATCCCAGAATGCAGCGGGGTTAACATCCTCTAAAGAGAAGACTGAACTGTCTTCTGAGAGGGTTCCAGAGTATTTTGGGGTGATCTTCAATCTATCAGAGAGAATGTTTTTCATTCCTCAGACAGATCACTCTAAATAATGAACCGCGATTTGACAAAACTGTAATGTATCTTCTGGAACTTTACTGTCTCTTTTCTGCTAAGGCTGGAGGCAAGTAAACAATCATTTTTGTGGGCTTCCTTGTTCTCTGAACACGGTAGGAGAGCATTTTACATAGTGTGTCAGAACCGAATCCCAAGAATTTTAAATCTGATCGAGGAACTGGGAAAATTAGAGGGGCCTCTGGTGAATTCCTGGGATTTTTGTCTTCCTTCCATGGAAGCAAGAAGGCATTGACTGCTCTGGCCTAGAAGTAAACAGAGAGCAGAGCAGATTCACTGCAGGGAAGAAAGCAACTTCAGGTGGGATGGATGACAGACTGGGATTTGGGTCAAATTCTAGCAGGAAGGGTTGGATCTGACTGATGGCTTGAGTTCTTAAACGAATCCATGTCCTTGTCTGTTTTGTTTCCTTCCTGGTGGGATGAGAGCATGACAAGCACATGCAGGGCATGTGAAGGCCTTTGTGTACAAGAACTGCAACCACAGGTTTGAGTCCGTTGTTTGGCTTCAAGGGACACTGGGCAAGTTTGGGTAATGGCTTGGTAGGACCAAACTGAACTTTAATAGGTTCTGCTCCCATTATTTTCTCTATGTTTGTGGAATTTCTAGCCTGTAGAAGGTCAGATATAGGGTCAAGATCTTTATCTGTGCTATGCATCACATATAATAGAGAATGCAAAGGTATATCCATGAGAGAAATGCCTTTAGTATAAATAAAGAAGTCCTTTGTAAACTTAAGAAATAGTCCATTTGGTGTGTATTTAATATTATAATTCCACGTGCAAAGTAAGTCTCTCCCTATTAAATTACCAGGCATGTTATCACAGAGCCAGGAGAAATACTTTTAATCAAGAGCCCAAGGGTTACAAGTTAAAGGCTGTGAGATGAAGAGAATGTGTATTATCTGAAACACCCTCCACCCACACAGTACATTTCATTTCCTCCAGTCAGGAGGCTGTATAAAGGCAGCAGCATTTAATATAGAAATACTAGCACTTGTATTAATTTTTGTTGGATGTTTTGGGAATGGCTTTCAGGAGACTTGGCTCAAGTTTACAGCTTTTTTTTTTTTTTTTTTTAAATACAGGGAATCAAATGCTGGGGTGCTTTACTACTGAGTTATATTCCCACCCTTTTTATTTTTTATTTTGAGACACTAAATTGCCTAGACTGGCTTCAAATTTGTGATCCTCTTATCTCTGCCTCCCCAGTAGCTAGGATTACAGGCATGAGTCACCACACCTGGCTTCAGCTTTCTTTTTTGACCTTCAGTTTTATTATGGAAAGAGAGATCCTGGAGATTCCTCAAAAATCATGGAGTGGACCCACCATTTGACCCAGCTATCCCACCCTTTGGTTTATACCCAAAGGACTTATAATCAGCATACTACAGTGATGCAGCCACATCAATGTTCATAGCTGCTCAATTCACAATAGCTAGATTGTGGAACCAACCTAGATGTCCTTCAATTGATGAATGGATAAAGAAACTGTGGTATATATACACAATGGAATACTACTAGCCATAAAGAAGAATAAAATTATGGCATTTGCTAGTAAGTGGGTGGAGTTGGAGAATATCATGCTAAGTGAAATAAGCCAAGCCCAAAAAACCAAAGGCTGAATATTTTTTCTAAGTGGATGATGATACATAATCCGGGAGGTTGCGGGGGCAGGGGCAAGAGAAGAAGGGAAGATCTTTGGATGGTGTAGAGGAAAATGGGACAGGAGGGGGAAGGAAAGATAGTAGACTGAGACAGACAGTATTACCCTATGTATATGTAAGATTACATGAATGTGTGAATCTACATTGTGTACAACCATAGAAATGAAAAGTTGTACCCCATTTGTGTACAAAAAAAAAATTTAATTGGCAGAAAAAAAAACTAAAAAAAGAAAGGAGAGAGATCTATAGGTCCTTTTCTGGGTCAGTCCAATCAGTTTTTGCTATCCAGGATTTAGCATCTGTGGTTATGACCCAAATGAGTATCAATTGATGTGAATCAGATAATTCAGAATCATGTATCCCAAGAAAATCTAAATTCTCCTAAAGAAATTTAATTTCTTCCATGAACATTTGCTATCTTGTCTGTGTTTAGGAAAACTTCAGCTCTTAATTCAGTGCAGGTCCAAGGTTTAAATTCTGCAGTTGCCCGAATACTTGGCTCATGGAACAGATAGATGGATCTTTACAGGCAATTGACATTTTAGGTTCTTGAGAGAGAAAAGGGAAAAGTTTGGGGCCTGGACAAGAAGAAAAGAAGAAGGAGTTGATTGAGGTCCTGAAGGAGGGATATTGGGAGGAGAAGGGGCAGATGGAGATCTAGATATAGGGAGGCAGCTGGAGACCAAAAGTTTATTAGGGATGTGAGTCTTGTTTGATATTGCTAGTCAAATTGCTCATTAGCTGTGGCTAGAGAATCTTTTAATGAAGAAAATTTGATTCGAAATTTTGTCTGGAGGCTTCTCTGTGTACCCAATCAAAAAGTACTACCCATTGAATCTGAGAAATTCTATTCCATTCTTTTTCTAAGCTGCCTCACAAATTTTGTTCAAGTCAAATATTCCCTACTTTGGCCACTGATGGTCCACATCATTCTTGGCGATATTTATGCCATTTAGAAAGAGACACAAGAATTAGGATTACAATGAGAAGACACATAAGAAGCAGTCATTTTTCTTGTAAGAGGAGAGGATTTAGACTCAGACGGCCCCATAAAGAGCTGGCGACGGTCAATAACGGGATGCTTGTGCACCTTGTGTAAGAGGATAGAACAGTCTGTACATTCTGGAAAATCAGGTACATCACTCTGGATCAAAGTCAAACTCTCTGGCCAAAAAGTTGAACAGGAGAATTCCATCCTGTTTTCTTGATGACCCACAGCAAAGTTTGTTCGCACGGATGCTGTTCAGATGAGAACAATAAACTAACCAGACTGTGAGGCAGGCTCCAATGACAGGTCTCCAGGA
The DNA here is from genome assembly GCA_020662805.1 of Glaucomys volans. Lineage (NCBI taxonomy): Eukaryota > Metazoa > Chordata > Mammalia > Rodentia > Sciuridae > Glaucomys > Glaucomys volans. Next base: position 420,461 of record JAJEJO010000911.1, read on the forward strand.
CCCTGTGATTTTCTTTCTTGTGACATTTTAGATTGTCCAGTACTACATGGAAACACAGAAGAAAGCAAAAGGGATGCAAAGGAATGGCTTGACTCCACCAGGGATGCCAAACAAATGGACGTAACAAAAAAAATTTGAGTTTTGAACTGAGAATAAATAAACAAGGAACTCAAATCAAAGAGAGAGAGAGAGTTTGGATCCAGTGCTGTTCTGCCATATGGGCTGGGTGGACCCTACTTCAGCCTTTGGGAAGACTGAAAATAAACAAACACCATCCAAATGGGAACAAACAGAGGCTATTTATTCAGATCTTGCTATACCAAGGCATCAACCCTGTCGTTTGCTTTTTAAAATTTTTTTTATTTGTTCTTTTTTGTTAAACAAGAACTAATGTGTTTTGACATATCATACATACATGAAGTGTAACTTCCCATTTTTGTGGTTGTACGTGCTGTGGAGTTAAGGTTGTGTATTCATATTCATATATGAACACAGGAAAGTTAGGTCTGAATGTCTGATTTGTTTTACTGTCTTTCCCATTCCCATCTCCCCTCCCTTCCCCCTCATTCCCTCCATCCGATCCAGTGAACTTCCACTCCCTGCCCCTGATCTATTGTGAGTCAGCATCTGCATATCAGAGAAAGCATTTTGACCTTTGGTTTTGGGGATTGGCTTATTTCACTTAGCATGATAGTCTCCAGTCCCATCCATTTACTGACAAATGCCATAATTTCATTCTTCTTTAAGGCTGAGTAATATTCCATTGTGTATATGTGCCACATTTTATTTGTGCATTCATCTGTTGAAGGGAACCTAGGTTGATTTCATAGCTTAGCTATTGTGAATTAAGCTGCTATAAACATTGACCATCATTTGCTTTTGGCAAAGATTGAAAGGCAACCAGGAGGTCGGGAAAGGTTTGCAGTGGGAAAAGGGAAGGCTTCAGGTGTGTCTGATTGGAAGTTGTTGGCACGGGGAAGCTGGAGGTGGGCTAACTAGTAGTGGGATATCCTAAATGATTGGTATGGTTTATCATCTCTTAGGCATAGCATATTTAGTTTTCTCTGTTTGGTCCTGTGTTGAAAGTGGGAGGAAAGATTAGGGAATTTGACAGTTAATGATCAAGTTCTGGCCTTTGGGGTCTTACTCTAGAGGTGAGGGTTTGTCTTCTAGGATAGTCGCTGGAGAGGTTGAGGGTTTGAGTTCTACTGTCAGGTATGGTCTGACCATCATTCATTTCTATTTCTGGTCTCTCAGATCTTTGTATTTCCTTGTCTGACAAGGAGTCCAGCTCTCTAATGGCATCTCCTGCCATGACTCTGTTCCCCCCAAGCTTCTCAATGATACTGGTATCTCCCAGTGCATCCCTTATTGCTCGGAGGTGCAATGTCCCTCTAGGCTCTCCTACACGTCATAGTAGCTGGTGCATTTTACTACCTTAGGTAGTATATCCATCATATAAAACCCATTTCTCTAAACTTTTTTTTTTGGTTCCAGGGATTGAACCCAGGGGTGCTTAACCACTGAGCCATATCCCCGCCATTTAGTATTTTATTTAGAGATAAGGTCTTGCAGAGTTTCTTAGGGCCTTGCTAAGCTACTTAGGCTGGCTTTGAATTCAAGATCTTCCTGCCTCAGCCTCCTGAGGTGCTGGGATTACAGGTGTGTGCCACCACACCCAGCTTTTCTAAACCTTCGATCCATTATTCTACTGTCTATCCTTGCAGTTATGGCATTTCTACTTAACTTAGTGTTGGTCATCCTTTTCTCTAAGCTTCTGAGAGTCACTGGTAAGAATGTGAGTACTGTCTTACAAGGTCCTGGCCAGTATGTTAAAACTTTTCTGTATTATAGAAGTCTTCTAAATTGCTTAACTCTCTGTTCAACAGGCCAACATTCAGTAGCTTCAGTCCTATACTTGGTTCCTACTGGTTTATGTTGGGTGAATACTGCAGAATACACACACACACACACACACACACACACACACACATGCCCCCTTCATTGTTTTTGGGCTTAACTCTAGTTACTGCCCTATGGTGGAGAGGAGGTAAGGGTAGATTTTGAGGTGGTTGCATGTTTTCTTGCCAGGCAGATACTTCTGTCAACTTAAGGCAAGGGAGGAGTGCCAACCATTCCCAGGCCTGGGGTCTGGGAATTCAAGATATTCAAATCTTTTCACCTAGTTGTCCCCATCCAATGTCTCAGTGCCCTCAATAGTAGACTTGCCTAATTTGAGAATTCAACCTATCTTTACAGTAAATTGTGGGCCAGGTGCTTAGGTCCCATCCCCATTAGCTCCAGCAGATGCAAGACTATTTGTATGTGATTGAAGAGGCTGCCTGGATCTCATATTTAGATTTCATTGGTAATTAACCATCCTTCTTCTCTTTCTCAAAAGCACTGATTGTCCTAGAAACAGCAATTCAATTCCACAATACTTTTTATTTTTTGGATACCAGGGATTGAACCCAGGGCACTCAACCACTGACCTACATGCCCAGCCTTTTTTATTTCTTATTTTGAGATAGAGTCTTGTTAAGTTGTCAAGGCTGACTTTGAACTTGCAATCCTCTTGCCTCAGCCTCCCGAGCTGCTGGGATTATAGGCAGTACCACTATGCCTGGCTCCACACTACTTTTAAGATATTACTTTTTATTGTTATTCTGTGCTCTGAATTTCTCAGTGCCTGGGTTACTGCCAATGGCAGTGTATTTCCTTCTACTAGGGTCCCAAATAAGTTCACCACTATTAAGATCTTATCTGCTTTGCTTTAGAATGGGCTGTTCATGCTCCATTCAACACTGAAACCCATTTTAGTGACTGTGTCCTATGACAATTCCTGGCACCAGGTGTCTTAACTCAGTTTGGGAATGTTTGAGATGGAGATTTGCATACAGGATTTTGGAGAACAAAGAAAATATGATTGGGCAGGTGGAAAAGTTGAACTTGGGTGCAGGTGCAACAAATGCCTCTGGCCAAGTCACCGAGAGCTCTAGAATGCCCTTAAAGAGTTGTGTCAGTTTGGAGCACGTAGGCTGGGCTTGTATATCTCTCTGTTGAACCGTCATTGGAGTGGAGTACTCATGGAGGCTGAGAGAAACTCCTGGAGAACAAGCTGAGTTAGCTTCCATTTCTCCCAGAGTCCTGAGGTGGTGTGGAAACAGAGTCCATCCCAGAACTATGACTTCACTAAATCATTATGTCCCATCATCATATAAAAACTTACACTGTGCAATTTTATAGGTGTTCTATAAACCAGAAAATGAATTCTCTTTCAAAATTTGTCCACAAACCAAAATTTGTTTGCTCGGCAAGAAATCAATATCGGTAGATGCTACCAAATACTTGGTGATTTTATGCTTGAGGAAATGTTATTATGGAAATTAACACAGAATTTAAAATAAGAATGTGTAAATATTCCTAGAAGCAAAGGAAATAACATCTATGAAGTAAAAGATTTATGTGACATTGACCAAAAATTGTGAAATAAAAGAAAGTATATTTTAAAGACCAATTAATTAGAAGTCTTGAAAATGACAAGTGCAGTATTTGAGATGAGAACTTTCTTATAAAGAAACAGAATTTTGAAAGCAGACAATGAACTAGTTAAATGTAAGAGAGAAAGTACATTATGATAAAAGGTAGAGAAGCATAATACAGATAAGAGCCATGGGGGAATACATTGATTAAGTACCACCAGGATTTTTGTTTTAGGAGTTCCACAGATTGGAGAACATTCAAAGGTTCAAGAAAAGGGACTAATTTTTTAAATTGAGATTTTAAGAAAGAATGAGTTCTCCAAACTTAGAAAGCTCATTGTGTTGTAGCAGGTGAACTATCTACAACTAAACATATCAGGTTGAAACATCAAAGTCAAGAAAAATACTAAAGTGAAAAGTTAATTCTCTACAAAGGAATGACAATAAAAATTGAGAGATAAAGCCTGGAGCAGTGGCACACACCTGTAGTCACATTGGCTCAGGAGGATGAGGCAGGAGGAGGATCCCAGTTCAAAGCCAGCCTCAGCAATTTAGGGAGACCCTAAGCAACTTAGTGAGACCTTGGCTCTAAATAAAATATAAAAAAGGGCTGGGGATGGGACTCAGTGGTTAAGCACCCTTCATTCAATCCCCTGTACCAAAAAAACCCCAAAAACCCATACCATACTAGTCTAGCATGGTGGTGCACACTGTATCCCCAGCTGCTCAGAAGGCTAAGGTGAGAGGCTCAGTTGAGCTCACAAGTTGAAGACCAGCCTGGGCACCTTGTCTCAAAAGAAAAAAAAAAAAAAAAAAAAAAAAAGGACAGAATGAAAGAGAACAATGAAAGAACAGAATATGAGTAAAGAAACTGGTAAAATATTTTTGCTAAATCTAAATAATAATGTTCAACAAAAAACTAGAATCTTGTTGAATTTAGCTTTATCAGTAATTTATTTTGTTATAACAATGAGGCAAACTTGACAAAATTATGAACATTTTCATATTAGGAGTGGTGTGCATAAAAAACAAACCAAACTAACCAAACAAAAGACACCCCTCACATACGACAAAAAAGAGAAAGAGCCCAGGGCGAGATTATAATCTTATAAAATTACATGGAAGAGCAAAAATACAAAAATACTTAGTCATTAGAAGTTCTATCAGTACCTATCATCACAGGAATTCATTAAAAAAGACACTACAAACTCACATGTGCAGAAAAAATTTTTTAAAACTTAACATCTAAGACCTAAAATGACCCTACAGTCACTTTCTCCTTTCATTCCTTTCTTCTTAAGTCCTCAGAAGGGCATCCGATTTGTTAAATCCATGAAGTCCCAACCCAGGTCTCATGTGTTCTCTTGCCTGGTTTTTGTGGGTACCCTAAATGGCCCAAACGTTCCATGTAACTATTTAATACATGAAAAAATAATTGAATTTTAAAAAATCAATTCAATTAAATCCAACATTTAAAATATTTTGACAAAGACTCTGTAGTCTTAGCCCAAACCAAAACAGAAATCCAACATTTTTTCTTGATCAGAAAGATTGAAAACTAACTTCTTCAATAGGATAAGGGTTACTGACCAATCATGTACAGTAAAGATAATACTTTATAGCAAAATTTATAAATATCAACATAAGGCATAAGACTGAAATGCTCTTATCACACATACTGTTCAACTTGGATGTAAAGTAATATCCAATACAAAAAGTTGAGGAAAAACCTTTTGTATTGTATTTTCACAAGCCAGAGAAAATAGTTTCTTATTTAGAGGTATTGTTGTTCTTATCAACTATCCAAGAGCATCTACTGCTAAATCATTAATGAAATTAAGTAATTTTGTTAGATACCAGATCAACACAAAAAACAAATTATTTCTATATAATATTAATAATATACAACATAAATTGGAACCTTATAACTATAAAAATGCAGAAGGTTAGAATTATGAACTTTTTCAGAACCGCAGAATTATATTAAAAATACACAAGAGGAAATAAATGGAAAAAGGTGGTTCTTTTGGGAAAGAAACAAAACACTGACGAGTGTTAAATTATTTGCTAACCTAATCATTCTAAAAAAAATGAGGGTGCATGATCATCTTTCCCAGTTCTATGTCTGTTTTGTAAATAACAAACATATTTCTAGTGCAACTTTTAGAGTCCTCAAAGGGGCCTGGGGCCTCCTGAAGGAAAAGGTCCTGGCGAGAAGGTAGTCATCAGCAGAGCCTAGGGCCCAACCCAGAAATTTAGTAATGAATTTGGTAGAGAAGGAATGCAGTGATACCGTGCTGCTTTCAGACTGGATTTCTAGAGAAAAGTGCTAAAGCTGAGTTTTGAAGCAAAACTAGCTGAGATGGAACGAATGTCTTGGTGACTTCTTTATGGAAAAGGACTTAAGCAGCAATCTTTAGGTCTGAAAGTACACTGTACTTCAAGAAGCACTTTTTTTTGGCCAAGGTTATCTTCTGGATTTACTAGTCAGCTGTTGATCCAAAATTCTGCAATACCGCCTACATTAAAAAAAAAAAATCTGTCTGTTATCTAACCTTCTAGGCTGTGCAGTGTACACACAAAGGCCTGGGAAGACTCTCATCTGGGCCCAGTTAAGGTGGCGAAAATCACGGAAGTCAGTTCATTCCTGGAACAGGCGTCTGCAGGCTTTGCTCCGAGGGCCTGGAGAGCGCTCCGGACGCGCCTGGGGACTTGAACTTGGACTTGGAGAGGGAGGTAGAGGTTGGAGCGGTGAGGTGGGGAAGGGCCTCAGAAGGTGGAAATCCAGGTCCAACATGGGGTGAGAAGAGCTTCTTTCCAAATTAAGGCTGGGGCCCTGCGGGCAGGGGCTGGGTACTCTGTCAGTGGAGAGAAGGAGCCCCACCCCTGAGCCGGCTGCAGGGCCCATCCAAGGCTCCAGGAACTCACCATCAGCGTCTTCCTCAAAGGCCTCTGCGTGGCTGGCCATCTCTGGGATCAATTCGAAGAAGAACCCCTGCTCGACGACCACGTCCTCCCCGGGGGCGCTCAGGCAAGCACTCAGCTCCAGGCCATCAGGCGAGTCTCCCTGGCCTCCTGGGCGTTGGTCAGTGGCGCCCACGAGGCCCTCTGGGATGAGGATGAGGGTGTGTCCTTGGAGAGACACTTGCAGGACCGAGGTTGGCGCGGGCTCTAGCACCAGGTCGACGTCGTCCAGGGGTACCTGCAGGGCGCAGCCGGCGGCCAGGACCACCACGGAGGTGAGCGCGGTGGCGTCCGCGGCCCCCGCGGGGTCTTGCAGGCTGGGCGCCGCCTGGGGCTCGGTGGCGTCGGCGGGGTCGTCCAGTCGGCGGCGCTTGGCAGGGCCGGGTCCTCCGGGCTGCGGTCCCCACCAGGGCGCAGGGCAGGCGCTGGGGCTGCGTGGCCGCATGCCCATCATGTTGACGGCGCTGTGATCTGCGGAGGGAGTGCGGGGCGCGGGCGGCGCGATACTGCGCGCGGTGACAGACAGGTGGGGATGATAGGCGAGGTGGGCTGAGCGGCAGGATGGGCCGAGGTCCTGGCTTGTGGAGAGCCGCGCCTGCTGCTGGGCACGGCCTCGCACCTTGGAACCTTGGGCCTTTCTGCAGCCGGATGCGCCCTGGACGGCCAATTATATTGCAAGCGACGCAGCGGAACCCGGGTGTCAGTGTCACGCTAAGCTCCGCCCCTACGGAGCTCCGCCCTAGGTGGGAGGGTCCTCAGGCCAATATCTGCGGCTGTGGTTGGTGGGTCTCTGTGGGGAAATACCTCTGTGGACCTATAGGGGGCAGAGCAAAGAAGTTGTTCAAGGTCTTGACTTCCGGTGTCCAGTTCTCGGCCTTCCTCGCGTTTACCTCAGATGCCCAGTGAAGACCGATTAGGGTTCAAGTCTCGCGAGTGGAATGCCAAATCAAGCACCCCCGCCAGGTGTAAGCCCCGCCTTCACTCAGGCCCCACCCCGGAAGTGCCCTCTTCTACCCTTGGCCCAACAGTGGTGTATTTTGGGGGTGACACCCTTAGGTCTCTGACCCAGTTGTAAATGACTGCTCCTGGGTTGGGGCTGCAGCTCAGTGGTAGAGCGACTGCCTCACATGTGCGAGGCACTGGGTTCGATCCTCAGCACCACATGAAAATAAACGAATAAACAGAGATACTGTGCCATCTACAACTAAAAAAAAATATTTAAAAAAAGTAAATGACTACTCTTAACTTCTTTGGGTTGTTAGAAGGAAAGTAACGTTAGCAACATTCTGAGGAGTGCAGCTGCTGCATTTTCTGTTTATTAGGAGAGTCAGTACTATAGTAATTATTATGCTACCATTAGCTGAAGTAGGAGTTTACTGTGACATCTCCAGGGTGCATCTGTTTTTAGTCCAACTTACAGGTATGGAAAATGTCATCTGGAAGGATGAATAATTTGTCCAGGAGCAGGGAATTAGCAGAGTTAGGTCTGGCATTTCAAGCCCTATTGAAGGTGATACAGTTACAGTGTCAGGGGTTTTGATCTGCGTGTCACCTTACTGGAGCATCTGCGTGGTGCGCTGAGGTGGCGAAAGTGAAGGTCTGGCTCAGTTCCTTTTCTAGTGTTAACAGGAGAAGACACTCAACACTGATTTAGGAATAGGCAATATTTCTAAAGGATTATGGTGGACATTTCCTCCCATTCCTGTCCCTTAACCACGTGATTCCTCACCGTGGATGTAACCATGATGATTTCTCATTTCTTATTCCGGAATATTTGGTGCATTTAAAAGCAAATTACAGGGCTGGGGTAGAGTGCTTGTGAGGCACTGGGTTCAATCTTCAGCAGCACATAAAAAGAAATAAAATAAAGCTTAAATTCTTAAATAAAAAAAAAAAAGGCAAATTACATGCATATTTTTTCCTGTCCTTTAAACAAAATTGCCCTTTTTAGGGCTGTATGGTGTTCTTTTATTTGATCTTTAAATTTAAATCAGGCCTCTCTTAATGGACATTTAAGCTAGCGTTCTGTCATTCCAGTGGCATTGGAATCCCTGTGCAGGCTTGGAAAAAGTACAGATGATTTGCTTCATCCCAGAGCCATTGAATCCGAATAATTGGAGCACAGGGCCTAGGAATTTCCTGTAAGCACCTTCCTTTCCAAGATCCTGTTTTAAGCCGAAGTTCAACATTGCTGAACTTGTTTTCATTCAGCAGTTGAGCGTTCAGGTGGAGGGTGGTTTATGGAGCCTTAGTGACCCAGCCTCTTACGATAATGTTCTGGATGGAATTCAAGTATTTGGGTTGCCTTCATAATTTTTCTGGGCACAACTGGACTTCAGCAAGTGATCCTCTTTTCCGGAGGAATTTCCTGTGTTCTTGACTGAGAGCTGGAAATTTCCCCTGTGGTGGTGTGAGAAGCGCCGGGGGATGGGACTTGGGTGGGGGGAACTAGTATGCTCTCCCAGTAGGATTAGAAGGCCCTGCCCAGAGCCTGAGGGCTCTGCGTGCTCCTCCCTGGGCGAGCTTGGGTGCTGCTGGCCCCTGCACCCTGGCTCAAAGGCGATTGAGGCAGCGGCTGAGCGCTGGGCTTCCTGGCAGAGGGCAGGAGTGGGGGTGAAACTTGAAGGAATCAGCCTGCTTTGGGCCTGGGGAGGCCTGTCTGCGACCTTGTCTGTGCCATGCGGGAGAGAGGTGTAAGGAGCAGATGGGGAGAGAGAGCAGGTCTGCATACAGGGAGGGGTGCAGGACACCTGGCTAGGCTTGCAGCTCTGAGGGATTGGCCCCTGCCCTTGGTTCGTGGCAGCTTGTGTCTGCTGCATACCTGGCCTCAGCCGGCTCACCTGCAACCTCATCAGTCCTCGCCCTGTGGACTGACTCCAACTCTACTGGCTCAGAATCCTCTGTGAGCTCTCCTTCCAAGGAAATGTGTTTCTGCTCCAAGGCAGAAGCACTTATAGGTGTCCTGGAACACAGCTGTTTGCTATTATTTGCAAACACCAGATATTACCAAGTACATTATTTCTTTCTGAGAGATGATTTTCAACATGCTACCTTGGTTTCTCTGTTTTGCTTGAATGTTTTACGTAGTACAAGAAAAATGCAACTTTGAAAATCCATTGAGTTTTTTTTTTTTTGGTACTGGGGATTGAACTCAGGGGCACTCCACCACCACTCAGGGGCACTGAGCCACATCCCCAGCCCTATTTTTGTATTTTATTTAGAGACAGGGTCTCAGTGAGTTGTTTAGGGCCTCGCTGAGTTGCTGAGGCTGACTTTGAACTCGCGATCCTCCTGCCTCAGTCTCCCAAGTGCTGGGATTACAGGCCACCACGCCAGGCCTGAAAATCCATTGTATAGCAACTTCTTTGCCCCTTAAAGAACAATGAATATGGCTTGTTCTCTTTTCACTTACCTCACAGTAAGCAAGTAATTGTGTTAGGAGATGCTGTGTCGTCCCTACCTCCTGAAAACAACTGAGGGCGAATGGCCTTGTATTACTGATGCTGTTACAAAGGTTAGCTGTGACGATGGCAAAATCATTAATACCTTGTTATTTTAGGGATGCCAAAACTGCATTAAAGTAGTCATTTACTTATCTAGCCTTTAAAGGCTGAGGCTGAAGCTAAATAGCAGATTTTTTTTTTTTTTTTGTGGTGCTGGGGATTGAACCCAGGACCTTGTGCTTGTGAGGCAAGCATTCTACCAACTGAGCTATATCCCCAGCCCTAAATAGCAAATTTTTGCCAAATTGCTTAGACAAAAGTCAAATTGTAGCCCTTTTCTATTACCCCTGAAAGCTAGCGATTTCTGTATCTTGGTTTTGTGTTCAGCTGCCTTGGAGAATCCCTGACCCCTAAACCAGTTTTCTAGGTGTTATAATCATATGGTCTGCAATGGTGCTATGTCCCCTCTTTGTGAAGTTTTATACCTGTAGGTGCTTGCTCCAGTCTATTCTGTTGACTAGCACCTGCAGTACAAGTTAAAGATTGGTGGGAAAGGGGTGGCTTTTTCTCAACTTAGGCTTTGGTGAGAATGATGCTCATGTTTGCCCATTAAGCATTATGCTCCCACTGTTCAGAAATAACATGTTAAAGAAGGGTCAGTCTGTTTTATTGATTTTTAATATTTAAAATTCTTTATTTTTAATTAATTCCCATCTCAGAAACTTTGCAATAGTACAAAGAAGTCCTATTTATCCTTTGTCAACTGTCAACATTTGGCACATTTGCTTTATCATTATATGTTTCTCAGAAAGATGGTGAATCTCTACCTACTTACCTACGTACCTGCCTACTTATTTATCATCAGTTTCTCTTTCTACTCCCTGAACCATTTGAGAGGAAGTTATATACATCAGATCCCTTTACCCCATGATATTTCAGTGTATATTTCCTAAGAACAAGAATATTCACTTTTATATCCTTAGTTTAGTTATAAAATTAAGAGAAATTTAACATTGATGCCATACTTTAATCTAGTCCATTTTCCAATTATATCTTTAAAGTCCTTAAAAAGGCGCTCCCCCCACCACCCCCACGGTGAAATGTAGAGCAATGTTGTGTATTGTTTTCAGATGTCTGTCTCTAGTCACCTTTTATCTGGAAGTTTCTTAGATCATTGTTGTTTTTCATGTCATTAATGTATATATATATTTTGGTACTGAGATTGCACTCAGGGGCACTCAACCACTGAGCCACATCCCCAGTCCTATTTTGTATTTTATTTAGAGACAGGGTCTCACTGAGTTGCTTAGCACTTTGCTTTTGCTGAGGCTGGGTTTGAACTCTCAATCCTCTTGCCTCAGCCTCCTGGGCTGCAGGGATTATAGGTGTGTGCCACTGTGTCCGACTCCATTAATATTTCTGAAAAATATAGGTAGGTATTTTATAGAATGTTTCTAAATTTGGTATTCTTTGATGTTTTATGTTAAGGTTAAAGCTATGCATTTTTTACTTGAATACTAAAAAATGATCTTGTGCTCTTCTCTTGAAGGCACCTCATATCCATTTGTTCCTTATTGGTGATATTAGTTTTATTTTTAGCTTAATGATTATTAGTAAATGTATGGAGTTGTGCAGCTATCACCACAATTAAGTTTCAGAACATTTCATCATTCTGGAAAATTCCTTCATGCCTCTTTGCATTTCATTCCTGCTCAAAACCCAGACCTAGGCACTCACTGCCTCTGTCTTTACAAGTTTGCCTTTTGCTAGATATTTCCTATCAATGTGGTCGTAGAATGTGTAGTCTCTGTATTTGCTTTTTTTAGTTAGTGTGCCATTTTTGAGGTTTACTCTGTAACAGTTGTTAACCATGTTGTATCATGTTGTACAAGTATTTCATTCATTTTAATTTATGATTAGTATCTAATTGCATGGTCATACCACATTTTCTTTATTAAGCAGTTGGTGGACATTTGGAGTATTCCCAGTTCTTGTCTGAGTAAGGCTGCTATGAATGTTCATGTACATGTCTTTATGTAGACATATGTTTTCATGTCTTTTGGACAGATTCCAAGGAGTGGAATTTCTGGGCCAAATGGCAGGTTTATGCTTCACTTAAAAAAATCTCTGCCAAATCAAATTTAAAAGCTTTTGCATAGCAAGCTGGGTGTCGTGGTGAAAATTTGTGATCCTGGTGACTTAGGAGGCTGAGGCAGGAGAATTGCAAGTTCAAGGTCAGCCTGGGCAAATCCCCAGGAAAAAGAAGGAAAAAAAAAAAAAGGAAGAAGCTTCTGTCCATCTAAGGTAACAACAGAGTGAACAGAGACCCTACTGAGTGGGATAAAATATTTTCCAGAAACTCTTCCAACAGAGGATTAATATTCAGAATATAAAAAGAACTCAAAAAATGTAACTTCAAAAACCTAACCCAGGGCTGAACTCAGCTGGCAGAGTGCCTGCCTTGCAAGCACAAGGCCCTAGGTTCAATACCCAGCACTGAAAAAAAAAAAAAAAAAGAAACAAACCAAAAAAACCAAAAAATCTAACTCATTCAATAAATGGGTAGATGAACTAAACAGACCCTCCTCAAAAGAAGTACAAATAGCCAACACTTCTATGAAAAAATATTCAACTTCTTTAGCCATCAGGTAAATGCAAACCAAACCACACTGAGATTCCATCTCACCAGTCAGGATGGCAATCTGACTGGCATCAAGAACACTGATAACAGTGAATGCTGGTGAGGACATGGTGGGGCAGGAAGTCATGTACACTGTTGATGGGAATGTAAATTGGTTACAGCCACTATGGACATCAGATGGAGGTTCCTCGAAAACTAAAAATAGATTTACCATATGATCCAGCTATACTGCTCCTTGACATTTATCTGACAAAATTAAAGTCAGCATACTTTAGAGATACCTACAGACCCATGCTTTTTGCAGCACAATTCACAATAAATAGCCAAGTTTATGGAATCAACTTAGATGTCTGTCAACAGATGAATGGATAAAGAAAATGTGATATATATATTTAGTCTTTATTAGTCTACATATATATATGTGTGTGTGTGTATATATATATATGTATATATATATATATATATATTCAGCCATGAGGAAGAACAAAAATGTCATTTGCAGAAAAATGGATGGAATGGAGAGCATCACGTGAAGTGAAATAAGCCAGATTTAGAAAAACAAGTCTCATTATCATGTTTTCCCTCATTTTTGGAAGCTAGAGCAATAAAAAGAAAAAAAGGATATCATGAAAGTAGAAGATAGATCATTAGTATAGAAAAAGGGGACATGGGGAAGGAGGATGGGAGGATAATGGGAAGTCCTGGGGAAAGAAATTGATTAATTGTGTTGTATAATTAATATGCACCAGTGTGGGGGGTCAGACACAAAAACTCTGCCAAATGTTTTTCCAAAATGGTTGTGCCATTGTATATCCCCACCAGCAATGCATGAGAGTTTCAGTCTCTTTATATTCTCATCAACACTTGTATTTTCTGTCTTTTTATTATAGCCATTCTATGTGGGCATAATATAGAATGGGTCTGGGTATGTGGGTATGTTGTGGCTTTAACTTTGATTTCTCAATGACTGATGATGTTGAACATCTCATGAACTTATTAGCCATGTTAATATTCTATGATACAATGTTTGTTAAAATCTGTCCATTTTAAAATTCAAGTTTTGTCTTATTACTGAACTAAAAAGACCATCAGCCAACTGATTTTTCCCCCCTGTGAACGGTTTCACAGGTTAGGGGAGCATTCTACCACTGAGCCACATTTCCAGCCCTCCATTCAACTGATTCTTAACAAAGGCACCAAAAGCTATGTTGTCAGCTCTTCCCTATCACTAATACTGTTCACGAGGATTGCCTTTGTTTCTAAATAGATAGCCAATTGTCTCTACACTACTGTTGAACATTACAATATCTCTCTCTCACTCTCTTTTTTTGGTGCTGGGAATTGAGTTATTAGCCTCACATATGCTAATAAGCACATTTTCCACTGAGCTACACCTCCAGCCCTATTTCTTTATTCATTTGAATAGCCACCTTTGTTTTATACACAAAATTCATTGTGTTTATTGGTCTATTTCTGAGCTCTTTGTTATGTTAACATATATTTTTGTTTTAAAACCCAACTATTATTACTTATTTTTGATGTCTAGGACAGATTTATTAGTCTTCTCTCTTTCTTACAATATATATACATATATAATTGTTTTATATATATAGTTGTTGTATATGGACACAATGCCTTTAGTTAATTACTTAATTGATGTTTATGTGGTACTGAGGATCGAACCCACTGCCTCACATGTGCTAGGCAAGCACTCTACCACTGAGCTATAACCCCAGCTCCTACTAGTCTTCTCTTTTAAAATTATCATGACTCTCCTAGATGCACCTGTTTTTTTCTGGATGAATTTATAGTCAGTTTATTAAGTTCCTTAAAAAGCTGATTATGATTTTGTGTAGAATTGCATGGGGTTATAGATTGATTTGAGGGTATTTGACATCGTTATAATCTCACATCTTCCTGGCCAGGAGCAGCATATCTGTTACATATTCAGGTTTTCTTTATACAGAGTATTAAAGTTTTCTTCATATCGATCTTGTGAATTTCTTCTTAGATTCATTCTTGTGGTGTTTATCATTTTATTGCTCTTGTGAATAGCACACACACACATATATATATTGATATGTTTATATATTGATTGATTACGTTTTCTGATTACTTGTTGCAGGTATAAAGAAAAGGCTTCTCTCCTCTCTCTTCCTGTTTCTGCTTTTCTTTCCAGATATTTAATGACAGTACCGAATTCATGATTCATTTTCTTGTTTATTCTGCTGAAAATGTTTGACACTGCAGCATCAGTGCCTGCACACTGGCAGTTTGGTCTCCTCCCCTCCGATTCATAAAGCTCCATGAATTATTGCATTGTCGAAAGCCTCCTTCACCCAGTTCAATGACAGTGCTGATGGCAGGTATTATTGGCTAAGTCTTAACTACTGGAAATGCCCCTAAAGTTTCCCCACTTGGATTTTGAAGTAACTTTTTTTCTAGATCATCAACTGCTAAAATTCTTCTTCAACCATTTGTCAGGAGAAATCTTTCTTTAAAAAAGAAATCAAGAAAGGATGTTTAAATTGATCATATGTATTTTCTTTAGGATTTTTATGTTTGTTTATAATGTTCTTGGCATGTAGTTTTTTGTTTGTTTGTTCATGTTCTCCCTACTATCGGCATTTGTTGGCCTTGTGAGATGAGTTGTAGCTGCTTTGTTTTTTTAATGCTCTGAAACAGCTAAAACCTGGGCCTTATCTTTTCTTTGAAGTTTTGGCAGCATTTGCTCATTAAATTCCTTAAAAGTGAAGAGATTTTTCCTATATTTTTATGTTTATTGGTCTGTAAGGAGAAACTTAATTTCAACTCCCTTTTACACTCCCCTAACCCCCTTTAATGAAAGCATTTAAACATACAAATATTTTGAGTTCCTTGCTGGTTGCATCACATAAATTTTGATTTCTTCTTTAACATAAGAATTATGTAGAAATAGGAGTTTCTAATATAGAGATAATGTTAAGTATATCATTTTATTTTTTATTTTTTAATCCTATGACATTGTGAACATAGACTATATAATTTCCTCTGTGGCCCAGTAGTCAGTGCTTTGGAGCACTTGATGAAAATGTGTATTCTCTGTTGGGTGCACATTTTGTGTTCTATTGTTAGGTCCAGTTTATTAATTGTATTATTTAAACTCTTTCAGTGGAATCCAGCAGAACTTTCTGAGATGATAGGAATGTTTGATATCTGTGTGGTCCAGTGAAATAGCTACTAGCCACATACAACTATCAAGCACTTAAGAATGTGTCTTTTGTAGTTGAGGAACTGAATTTTAAATTCTTTTTGACTGTAACTATTTTAAATTTATACCTAAATATCCATGTTTAAATAGGCTACTCTGTGGGACAGTAGCTCTGTATAATTTAGTAATTTTGACTTACATGATCACTTAATTTGTGAGAGGTATTTTAAATCCCCACTACGCTGGGTGTGGAGGTGCATACCTGTAGCCCCAGTTATTCAGTAGACTGAGGTGGGAGAATCAGTCGAGTTTATGAATTCAAGAAGTGCATAGCAATAACGGGAGACCGTGCCTCAAAAAAATAAAATAGCCTCCTACTATGACTGTGGATTTGTTGGTTTCATTCTTTGCACTCACTCAGTGACTGATTCAGAATTTGAGTCTGTCCTCAACTCTGGGAGCTTTTTCTCCTGTGATTTATTTGAGTGGATTCTCTCTATCTTCTCTAACCAAAACATCTGATGGTGTTTTATCGCTTGGATTTCCATTTCTCCTAATTCTTCTTTCCTGTCCCCCCTTAACACTTTTGCATTGTACTAAAGGAAGATTCCTTGACTCTATCTTTAATTTTGTTAATTTACTCTTACTTGGTCTTGTATTCAGTTTTTATTTTGTTCTTTTTTAAAAATTTTTTTGGTACTGGGGATTGAACCCAGGGGCACTGAGCCACATCCCCAGCCCTATTTTGTATTTTATTTTGAGACAGAGTCTCACTGAGTTGCTCAGGGCCTCGCTAAGTTGCTGAGGCTGGCTTTGAACTCGCGATCCTCCTGCCTCAGCCTCCCAAGTGCTGGGATTACAGGCGTGTGCCACCGTGCCCGGCTATTTTGTTCTTGCCTAGTCTTTTGTTCAGCTCTTGTTTTATGATCAAAATTTAAAATCTCTAGATGCTTAATCTCTTATGACTGTAATTTTTTTGTCATACTGTTCTGTAGGTACTGATTATCCTTATTCTAGTTATTGTATTGTCTCCTTCATTGTGTGTTCTTATCTGTGTAAGTGTGTGTATCTACACTCTTTTTTTTTCATGCTGTTAGTTTTCTGAAATGTTTGGTGAATATTGCTTGGGCTTCTCTTTGCCTAGGAGAGTCTAAGTCTGTGGATGCTGAATTTGCTAACTGTTGTCTGGTTATTTAGAGAAGAGGGTACTGATTGTGGGGTGTCACTGGCAAGTCTCCTGGGTGTGGGAGCCCTGTTCTTTCTGGGCATGTTCAGACACTCTGCATTCTGTCCTCCTTCTGTGTTCTCCTTCACTGATCCCTAATGGGCTAGGTATTACTGCCTGGTTCTCACAGGCAAGGGATGAAGAAGAGATGACCCAGTTGACTACTCTACCCATGATTTCCCTGACCAGTTACCTATGTGATTGTTTCAAGTCCTTGTGTTAAGAAGTGTGACAGTCTGAATTTTACCCTCCTTTGTTACCTGTGGCAGTTTCATGGGTGCTGGAAGAAGACATGAGACTCCTGGGTCAGAGACAAAGGATTTCATTACTCATGGTTCATCAAATATTATAAGCTTCATTGTCATGTCATTTCCTCTGGCCTCTTCCCTGCCCTAATTTCCATAGGGCAGCATCTAGCTGGCTCAGGTGGATGCCATATGTATAATGAGTAGCTGTTAAAGCTACAGGACCCTATGCATAGGAAACCTCAATCTTTCATAATAGGAATCTGAGCCAACTTAACTATTTTCCCCAGAAGGTGATACTTTTATGGTATCAGGCAGTAGATAACCTTGCCTTTTGCTCCTGCAAGAAGACACTGTATCTGTCTTTTAAGACTATTCTCTATTCAAATGTCCTTGAAAGGATAGTCTAGAATGAAAGCTGTCAGTGCCTTTTTTTAAAAAAAATGATCCAGGCAGAAACATGGTAGATCCATGGAGAATTCTGCCCCAGTAACTCTCCTACTCCCAGAATCCACCACCTCCAAGCTTTGAGGAACCTTGGGGTCTTACCTACTTTTATGTATCAAATTCTTCTTAAAATTTGGCTATGATTTTCTGTTTCAAACCAATTTCCAGTTACTTCAAATCAATTATTTTTCAGGGATTCCTGCAATTTCTGGATTATTAAGACCACTTTGTCTACTTTTATAGTGCTTTTAAAGTGGGAAATAGTGATCCTAGAAGCTAGAGAGGGTGACGATAGGATTTTTGTGGGGCTCCAAGGGGAGGGCGGTCTCAAACATCCCTCCTATTCTAGTTGGTCAGCTGGCCATGTTGACTGTGGTTTTGGAACCTCTTCTTGAGTCCATTCCACTTCTCTTTGTAGCCATCAACTCATTTAGACCCTTGTTACCTCTCAGTGGAATTATTCCACTACAATGCCAGTTCCAGGAGGGGCAGAAATTTATGTCAGTTTTTTGTTTCCTCACTGCATAGAACAGTGCCTGGAGACTTTGCTTAATGAATGCTTTTTATTTTTTAAATACCAGCATTATTGAAATATAATCATATACCCTAATTCACTCTTTTAAAACATGCATTTCAGTGATCTTTAGCATATTCATAAATCTTACATCAGTTACCATTACTGAATTTAGAATATTTTTATTTCCCTCCTACCAAACCTCATCCCTTTGAGCAGTATTAGTAATTGCTCCCAATTTCTCTTTCTCCCTCCAATCACTAATCTACTTTCTCTTTCTGTGGATTTGCCTAGTTTGGAAATTTCATGTAAATGGATCATGTACAATATGTGATCTTTGGTGATTAGTTCCTTTCACTTAACATAATGTTTTCAGGGTGCATCCATGTATAGCCTGTATCAGTATTTGATTCCTTTTTCATGGCTGAATAATATCCCATTGTATGGATATCACGTTTTGTTTATCCATTGTGTTAGCTCTTCATTGCCATGACCCAAATACCTGACATAAACAACTTAAAGGAGGAAAAGTTTAGTTTGGATCATGGTTTCAGAGCTTTCAGTCCATGGTAAGTCAGGTACATTGTGTTGGGCCTGAGATGAAACAGAATATCATGGTGGAATGGTGTGGTGGAAGGAGGCTGCTTGGCTCAGGGCAGCTGGGAGGCCGAAATGGGGGACTGGTCTTCTTCAATATTTTTTGTTAGGGTTCTGTACTTCTCATTGTAGAGGTCTTTCACCTCTTTTGTTAGATTGATTACTAAATATATTTTTTGAGGTTATTGTGAACAGGACAGTTTTCCTAATTTCTCCTTCATTTGATTCATCAGTGATGTATACGAATGGAACTGATTTATGGGTGTTAATTTTATATCCTGCTACTTTGCTGAATTCATTTATGAGTTCTAGAAGTTTTCTGGTGGAGTTTTTTGGGTCTTCTAAATATAGAATCATGTTATCAGCAAAAAGGGATAGTTTGAGTTCTTTGTTTCCTATTCTTATCCCTTTAATTTCTTACTTCTGCCTAATTGCTCTGGTTAGAGTTTCCAGGACTAGGTTGAATGAAGTGGTAGAAGAGGGCATCCCTGTCTTGTCCCACTTTTTAGAGGGAGTGCTTTCCATTTTTCTCCATTTAGAATGATGTTGGCCTTGGGTTTAGCATATATAGTTTTTACAATGTTGAGGTATGATCCTACCATCCCTAGTTTTTCTAGTGTTTGAACATGAATGGATGCTGTATTTTGTCAAGTCTTTTTTCTATATCTATTGAGATAATCATGTGATTCTTGTCTTTAAGTCTATTGATGTGATGAATTATGTTTATTGATTTCTGTATGTTGAACCAACATTGCATCCCTGATGAACCCTACTTGATCATGGTGCACTATCTTTTAAATATATTTTTGTATGCAATTTGCCATTATTTTATTGAGAATTTTTGCATCTATGTTCATCAGGGATATTGGTCTGAAGTTTTCTTTCCTTGATGTGTCTTTGTCTGGTTTTGGTATCAGGGTGATACTGTCTTCATAAAATGAGTTTGGAAGAGTTCTGAAGAAGTGGTGTTAGGTTTTCTTTGAAGGTTCGGTAGAACTCAGCTGAGAACCTGAGTGGTCCGAATTTCAGTAATCTGAGTTTCCTCTTTCTCTTGGCTTGGTTAAGGGCTTATCACTTTTATTTATTTATCCAGAGAACCAACTTTTTGTTTTGTCAGTCTTTTTGTTTCAGTTTCATTGATTTCAGCTCTGATTTTGATGATTTCCTGTCTTCTACTGCTTTTAGTGTTGATTTGTTCTTCTTTGACATGTGATGTTAGGTTATTTATTTGGTGACTTTCTATCCTTTCAGTGAATGAGCTCAATGCAACGAAGTTTCCTTTTAGACCTGCCTTCCTGGTGTCTCAGTGATTTTGATATGTTGTATCACTATTCTTATTTACCTCTAAGTAGTTTTTAATTTCATCCCTGATTTTTTCTACTATCCATTGGTCATTAAATAGCTTATCATTTAGTGTCCAGAACACATGAGTATTTTTTGAAAATTGTTTTTATTTTATTATGTTTGCATTAGTGCATTATAATTATATATAATAGTGAGGTTCATTGTGACATATTCATACATGCACTTAATGTAATTTGCTCCTTTTCATTTCCCAGTATTTCCTTTCTCCCTTCCTTCCTCCCTCCTCTTAATCCCTTTCCTTTATTCTACTGATCTCCCATCCATTTATTCATGTTTAGTTGATACATTACAATAATACATAAAGCAGAATTCATTGTGATACATTCACACATCACATAGCATAGCTGGTCACTTCCATTCCCTGATACCTCCCCTCCCTCCTTCCTATCAACCCCCTTCCTGTACTCTGCTGTTCTCCCTTCCCCTTTCAACACACGAGTCTTTGGGGGATGCTTCATACCCAGACTGTAGCATCCACACATCAGTTGATACACATTTGGGTTATCTCTTCTTTTTGGCAATCATGAATAATGTTGCTGTGAACATTCATAAATAGATTTTTGTGTGGACATCTGTTTTCAGTTCTTTGGGGTGGAATGGAATGGAATGAAATTACATACAACTCCACGTTTAGCTTTTTTGAGGACCTTACAAACTGGCTTTTAGGTGACTGCATCATTTTACATTCCCACTAGCAATTTTTCCATATCCTCAACAATACTTGTTATTGTCTGTCTTTTTGGTCATAGCCATAGTGGATGTAAAATGGACTCTCATTGTGGTTTTGATTTGCATTTCCCTGTAATCATGGTGTTAAACATCTTTTCAGCTGGGCGTGGTGGCGCACGCCTGTAATTCCAGCACTTGGGAGGCTGAGACAGGAGGATGGTGAGTTCAAAGCCAGTCTCAGCAACTTAGCGAGGCCCTGAGCAACTCAGTGAGACCCTGTCTCTAAATAAAATACAAAATAGGGCTGGGGATGTGGCTCAGTGGTGGAGTGCCCCTGGGTTCAATCCCTAGTACCAAAAAAACAAAAAACAAAAAACAAACAAAAACAAATCTTTTCATGTGCTAATTGATCCTTTATAAATTATTCTTAGAGATATATCTGTTCAAAGCCTTTATCCAATTTTTATTTGTATTATCTTTTTATTGTTGAGTTGAATAGTTCTTGTATATACTTTATGCAAGTTTCTTTTTTATTGTTTGTTTTATCTAGTTATACATGACAGCAGAATGCATTTTGATTCATTGTACACAAATAGAGTACAACTTTTCATTTCTCTGGTTGTACACAAAGTAGAGTCACAACCATTTGTGTAATCATACATACATAGGGTAATGATGTTTGTCTTCCTTCCCCCAGCCCCTTTCTCTCTACACAATCCAAAGTTCCTCTATTCTTTTCTTACTCCCCTGCCAACCCCCAGGATGTATCATCATCCACTTATCAGAGAAGACATTTGGCCTTTGGTTTTTTTGGGATTGACTTATTTCACTTAGCATGATCTTCTCCAACTCCATCCATTTACCTGAAAATGACATAATTTTATTCTTCTTTATGACTCAGTAGTACTCCATTGTGTATATATACCACAGTTTCTTCATCCATTCATTAATTGAAGGGTATCTAAGTTGGTTCCACAATCTAGCTATTGTGAGTTGAGCAGCTATAAACATTGATGTGGCTGTGTTATTGTAGTATGCTGATTTTAAGTCCTTTGGGTATAAAATGAGGAGTGGAATAGCTGGGTCAAATGGTGGGTCCATTCCAAGTTTTCTGAGGAATCTCCATACTGCTTTCAGAATGGCTGCACCAATTTGCAACTCCACCAGCAATGTATGAGTGTGCCTTTTCCCCTACATCCATAACAACACTTATTATTGCTTGCATTCTTGATAACAGCTCTTCTCATTGGAGTTAGATGAAATCTTAGGGTGATTTTAATTTGCATTTTTTAATTACTAGAGGTGATGAGTACTTTTTCATGTATTTGTTGATCACCTGTATATCTTCTTCTGTGAAGTGTCTGCCCAGTTCCTTATCCCATTTATTGTTTGGATTCTTTGTATTTTTGATGTAAAGTTTTTTAAGTTCTTCATAAATTTTGGAGATTAGTGCTCTGTCTGAAGTAGGCGTGGAAAAGATTTTCTCCCACTCTGTAGGCTCTCCTTTCACATTATTGATTGTTTTCTTTGCTGAGAAAAAGCTTTTTTAGTTTGAATCCATTCCATTTATTGATTCTTGCTTTTATATCTTACACTCTGGGGGTATTGTTAAGGAAGTCTTGTCCTGAGCCAACATGATGAAGATTTGGGCCTACTTTTTCTTCTATTTGGTAAAGGATCTCAGGTCAATTCCTAGATCCTTGATCCATTTTGAGTTAAGTTTTGTGCAGGGTGAGAGATAGGGGTTTAATTTTATTTTGCTTCATATGGATTTCCAGTTTTGCCAGCACCATTTGTTGAAGAGGCTATCTTTTCTCCATTGTATGTTTTTGGCATATTTGCGTAGTATAAGATAACTGTACTTATGTGGGTTTGTCTCTGTGTCTTCTATTCTGTACCATTGGTCTACCTGTCTATTTTGGTGCCAATACCACTCTGTTTTTGTTACTATTGCTCTATTGGTAAAGTTTAAGGTATGGTGTTGTGATACCTCCTGCTTCACTCTTCCTGCTCAGGATTGCTTTGGCTATTCTGTGTCTTTTATTCTTCCAGATGAATTGCATGATTGCTTTCTCTATTTCTGTGAGGAATGTCATTGGGATTTTAATTGGAATTGCATTAAATCTGTATAGCACCTTTGGAAGTATGGCCATTTTGACAATATTAATTTTGCCCATCCAGAAAAATGGGAGATCTTTCCATCTTCTAAGGTTTTCATTAATTTCTTTCTTTAGTGTTCTGTATTTTTCATTGTAAAGGTCTTTCACTTCTTTTGTTAGATTGATTCCCAAGTATTTTTTTTGAGGCTAATTTCTCTTTCAGAAGATTCATCACTTATAAATAGAAATGCATTAGATTTATGCATGTTGATTTTATATCCTGCTACTTTGCTGAATTCATTTATTAGTTCTAGAAGTTTTCTGGTGGAGATTTTTGGATCCTTTCAATATAGAATCATGTTGTCAGCAAATAGTGATAGTTTGAGGTCTTTTTTCCTATTCATATCCCTTTAATTTCTTTGGTCTGTCAAATCGCTCTGGCTAGAGTTTCAAGAATGACGTTTAATAGAAGTGGTGAAAGAGGGCATCCCTGTCTTCTTCCAGTTTTGAGAGAGAATGCTTTCTATTTTTCTCCATTTAGAATGATGTTGGTCATGGGCTTAGCATAGATAGCCTTTAC
Source organism: Glaucomys volans (assembly GCA_020662805.1). Taxonomy (NCBI): domain Eukaryota; kingdom Metazoa; phylum Chordata; class Mammalia; order Rodentia; family Sciuridae; genus Glaucomys; species Glaucomys volans. The sequence goes on from JAJEJO010000911.1 coordinate 443,922, forward strand.
AATGTTGAGGCATGTTCCTACTATCCCTTTTTTTCTAGTATTTTGAGAATGAAGGGGTGCTGTATTTTATCAAATACTTTTTCTGCATCTATTGAAATGATCATATGATTCTTAGCTTTAAGTCTATTGATTTGATGAATTACATTTATTGATTTCTGTATGTTGAACCAACCTTGCATCCCTGGGATGAACCCAACATGATCATGGTGCATTATCTTTTTAATAGGTTTTTGTATGTGATTTTCCAGTATTTTATTTTAAGAATTTTTGTATCTATGTTCATCAGGGATATTGGTCTAAAGTTTTTTTTCCTTGATGTGTCTTTGTCTGGTTTTGGTATCAGGGTGATACCTGCTTCTTAAAATGAATTTGGAAGGGTTTCCTTCTTTTCCGTTTCATGGAATGCTTTGGAGAACATTGGTATTAGTTCTTCTTTGAAGGTATTGTAGAACTTGGCTGAGAATCCATCTGGTTCCAGCCTTTTCTTGGATGGTAGGCTTTTGATGGTTTCTTCTATTTCATTGATTGAAATTGATCTGTTAAAATTGTGTATGTCCTCCTGATTCAGTTTGGGTGAATCATATGTCTCCAGAAATTTGTTGATGTCTTTGAGATTTTCTATTTTGTTGGAGTGTAGATTTTCAAAATAGCTTCTAATTATGTTTTGTATTTCAATAGTGTCTGTCATGATATTTCCTTTTTCATCATGAATTTTAGTAATTTGAGTTTTTTCCCTCCTCTTTGTTAGTATGGCTAAGAGTTTATCAATTTTGTTTATTTTTTCAAAGAACCAGCTTTTTGTTTTGTCAGTTTTTTCAGTTGTTTTTTTTTTGTTTGAATTTCATTGATTTCATCTCTGATTTTAATTACTTCCTGTCTTCTACTACTTTTGGTGTTGATCTGTTCTTCTTTTTCTAGGACTTTGAGATGTAATATTAGGTCATGTATTTGTTGACTTTTTATTCTTTTATTGAATGAGTTCAATGCAAAGAATTTTCCTTAGTACTGCTTTCATAGTGTCTCAGAAATTTTGATATGTAGTACTGGTGTTCTCAATTACCTCTAAGAATTTTTTTTCTCCTCCCTGATGTCTTCTGCTATCCATGCATCATTCTATAGTGTATTATTTGGAATAGTTTCTATTTATTTTGTCATTGATTTCTAATTTCTTTCCATTATGATCTGATAGAATTCAAGGTTGTATCTCTATTTTTTGTATTTTCTAAGAGTTTCTTTGTGGCATAACATATGGTCTATTTTAGAGAAGGATTCATGTGCTGCTGAGAAAAAAGTCTATTCACTCATTGATGGAAGGAATATTCTACATATGTCTTTTAAGTCTAAATTATTGATTGTATTATTGAGTTCTGTGGTTTCTTTGTTCGGTTTTTGTTTGGAAGATCTATCCAGTGGTGAAAGAGGTGTGTTAAAGTCACCCAGTATTATTATGTTGTGGTCTATTTGATTCCTGAAATTGAGAAGCATTTGTTTGATGTACATAGATGCTCCATTGTTTGGGGCATAAATATTTATGATTGTTATGTCTTGTTGATTTATGGTTCCCTTAAACACTTTGAATCGTCCTTCCATACCCCTTCTTACTAACTTTGGCTTGAAGACTGCTTTATCTGATATAAGGATGGAAACCCCTGCTTTTTTACTGAGTCTGTGTGCATGATGTTTTTCCCCATCCTTTCTCCTTCACTCTGCAAATGTCTTTTCTTATGAGATGAATCTCTCAAAGGCAGCATATTGTTGGGTCTTTTTTCTTAATTCAATCTGCCAGTCTTTGTCTTTTGATTAATGAGTTTAGGCCATTGACATTCAGGGTTATTATTGGAATATGATTTGTATTCCCAGTCATTTTGGCTGTTTTTGGGTTTTAACTTGATTTGATTTCTCCTTTGATTGGCTTTTCCTTTAAGGTAGTTCCTCCCTTTGCTGACTTACATTGTTGTTTTTCATTTCCTCCTCATGTTCTGTAGCAGGCTTTCTATTGTAAATTCTTTTAACTTTTGTTTATCATGGATTTTATTTTGTCATCAAATCTGAAGGTTAGTTTTGCTGGGTATAAGACTCTTGATTGGCATTCATGTTCTTTCAGAGCTTGAAATATGTTGTTCCTAGGCCCACCTAGCTTTTAGGGTCTGGACTGAGAAGTCTGCTGATATCCATATTGTTTTCCCCCTATATGTAATTTGACACTTTTCTCTCATGGCCTTTAACATTTATCTTTTGTATGTTGGGCATTTTCATTATAATGTGTGTTGGTGTGGATATATTGTAATTTTGTATATTTGGTGTCCTGTAAGCCTCCTGTATTTGATTTTCCATTTCATTCTTCAGATTTGGGAAATTTTCTGATATTACTTCATTGAATAGATTGTTCATTCCTTTGGTTGATTTCTCTGTGCCTTCTTCAGTTCCAATAATTCTTAAATTTGGTCTTTTCATGTTATTCCATAATTCTTGAGGGTTCTGTTCATGATTTCTTACCATCTCTTCTGTTTGGTCAACTTTATTTTCAAGATTAAATATTTTGTCTTCCTTGTCTGAGGTTCTGTCTTCCAAGTGATCTAATCTGTTGGTGATGCTTTCTGTTGAGTTTTTTGTTTCCTTCATTTCAAGGATTTCTGTTTTTTTTTTCTTCAGAATCTCTCTTTATTGAAATAATCTTTTGTTTCCTGCATTTGCTTTTTAAACTGTTTATTGAAGTGATCTTTTGTTGCCTACATTTGCTCTCTTATGTCATCCTTTACTTTGCAGATCATTTTAATTATGTACATTCTGAACTCCTTTTCTGACATTTCTTGTACTGTGCTGTCAATGAATTCTATTAATATAGCATGATGGTTTGTTTGGGTTGCTTTCTTCCCTTGTTTTTTCATGTTGTTTGTGTATCTTTCCCTCTAGCAGTGCAGATCTGAGGTATCACAGTTTCCACCCTATAGTTTTACAGTGTCCCTCCCTGCAGGTTTCCAATCCTCACCTTTATGGGGGAGGTCAATATTAACAGCATCCAATGCAAACAATATGTAGTCTTAAACCAAATAAACTTTATTAATACATTAACAATATTGTTGTAATAAATAGAGATGATGTGTTTATTATCTACAGCATAAACAATAGGTTTGCAATAAGGTCTACAATTTCTAATGATGGACAAAGAGGATGAGAGAGGGTTGTAAGATATAATGTTAACTTGATAAGAAGTGAGAATATAGAGGTACTAGATCACAGGAAGAGTGAAAGCAGAATCAAAAGAAGTTGTTTGTTAGCAGGAGAAAAGGGAGAAAGAGACTCTGAGAAAACAGATAAATAAGAGGAAAATAGAACAAGAAAAAAATTCAAAAATCTAGAATAAAACAGTAATATACTATTGAAACCTCTTATTCTTCAGTAGACTGATGCATGAAAAGTACTTGATTTCAAAGATAGTGGGGATGTGAGAGCAGGAAGTGAAAAAAGAAAAAAGAAAAAAATGGAGAAAAGAAGAAGGGGAGAAAAAAGAAAGAAGAGTCTTGAAGGAAACCTGAACAGTTGTTTCTGTTGGAGTTCAATATCATCTTTGCCTCTCTTCTCTTCTAATAGGCAGGAGTGTCTGGAGTTTGCTGGTAACTCCAACCTCAGGATGATGACAGTTACTAAGGTGGATTAGACTCCAGTGGGACTCCTGGAGGCAGGTTATAGTAATTGCCAGACCCTCTGTAAGACTGCACCCCAGGGCTGTCCTTTGGGTTCACTCGTGTGACACGGGAGCCTAGTCTTAGCCCCTTCCCTCACTTGTGGACCCCACAATTCCTGGTCTGTAATTTAATCTCTAAATTGTATCTCTCCTGCCTCTTCCCTATCAACTTCCCAATCAGGAACCTCTCTCCCTAGAGGCCCTGAGGGATGAACACCAGGACCTGTGCACCTACCTCAGAAAGTTGTTCTGTACTGGGCAAATCAGGACCAGGCGTTGAAAGCTGTGGGTCAGCCACATAGCTGCAGGCTGTGGGTCAGTTGGTTGCCAGGGATGGTTGGGAGACTGGGGATTGAGGAACCAGAGGGCTCTGTTGATTGCCAAACCAGCAGGACCAGGTGCTTGGTGGAGTCATGGACCAGGCTGATGTCGGTTCCCAACAGGTGCTCTCAAGTTGTCTCTGGGATCCCAGTGGGTGCCAGGCTGGTTGGCTGCTTGAGCCAGGATTGAGATGCCCTCACACCCTTTTCCCATCTACTGACTCATTGCAAGGCTCTCTCCTGCCTCTGCATCAAGATGGTGGCTATTAGCACACCTAGCAGGGAAACCTCATTTGCAACCCAGCCTGCTGGGCCCTTGGTGATGATCCTTCAGGTCCTGGCTGTTATCCCTCAATGTGAGCAGCCATGTACCAAGTTGATGACAGCAGCAGCGGCTAACCTGTAGGTACCTTGGTAATTAACTTCTAGTCTCCAGCAGGTGTCCCCAGATATAAACTACCCCAACTAAAGATGGTGGCAGTGGCATTGGTGACAATCCAAGATAGCAGCAGAGGCGTCCAAGGCATTGGTAGATGAGGAGCTGCAGCAAGGAGCATCTTCTGCATAGGGGCTCATGGTGGGGCTGGAGATCCGCGTGGGGCGGACCATGGCTGGAGATGATGCAAGTTTCTTAACAGCTACATGATTTGTAAGTATTTTCTACTGTTCTGTGATTTGTGTTTCTGCTTTCTTGAAATTGTGCTTTGAAATACAAAAGTTTTTAATTTGATGAAGTTTCATGTGCCTACTCTGTCTTTGATCTCTTATGCTTTTTGGGGTATCACATCTAAGCTGAATGAATGTTTGAACCATTTCTTAACTACTTCCCTCCCTCTGCATCTGTCTTTCTCATTATAACCAAAGTCAGCATTCTAAAAAAAAATTATTAGGCACTTCCTATTTTAAAACCTGGATTGGCTTTCAGGGGCTTCCCATTACTTTCAGGAGAAGCCCAAGTTCTGTTTCATTGCCACAAGCACTCTAATGTGAACTTGTCTGTCCTGCGTGCTAGTGCCCTGCACATAATTGGATCAATGCTCCTTGTTCATTACATTCTCTCTTCCTTTTCCTTTCTCATCAGGGCTTACGGGTCTGTATATATGAAAGAGAGTAACTCTGTGGAGAGATGAAATTACATAGGACTCTGACAGCATGAAAAAATGTCTTAAAAATGGACTTGTGTAATCGAAATAATATTCAATCCTGGAAATCCCAAGTGTGTGCTAATAAGGAATGAGTTTATTTCAAAGGCAGAACCTGCCTTAGATGGTGATCCGAATGACTCCTTATCAACTTGAATGCCTTTTCCTGTGCAGTGTGCAGTTACTCTCAGGGTGAACACTTCTGAACTCCCTGGGAGAGCTGAAGGCGTCTCTGGTTTCAGTGTAATTCAATTTAAGCAGTGCTGTCATAGCATCTGCAGCCTGAAGCTGTTTCCCACCCAGATATCACAGTTCAGGGTAGACTTGGAGGAGGCAGGGAAAGGACTTCATACAGCACACATCCCCAGCTGTTCTCCTTGGGAGGTGGGGAATGGGAGAAGGGAATTAAGAGCGTCTACTGTTTGCCAGGTAATGTGTTGGCTACTTTTTATTTATTATAGTGTCTAATCCTCAACATTCTAGTAGGGTAGGTATTCTTGTGCCTGTTTATCCAGATGCCTATTGCTTTGCTCTCATTGACCGTTAATTGTCCTATGGGAGAGCAGGAGAACATTACCAGCACTCCATCTTGGCCCCAGACCCTTCTGGTCTAAGATGCTCTTATAAACATAGGCTTAACTGGGGGCACAACTTGGCAAGGCAAGGTTGAGGCTTCTGGCTTGGGGATGACTTCCAGGACTTCTCTGTATTCTTCTGGAATATTTCTCTTTCTACTTCTTGGTTCCCATTCCTGCTGTGTGATGCTGGCTCACCTTGTGATCCATGGTTTCTGTATTGCTTTACAGCTTCTCTGGAGCCCCAGGGTCCAGTACCATGGGGGTTTCTGGCAGGGTGGTAGGAAAGTCTCTGTCTCTCATACCTCTATGTCAAATACTTACTGGGCATCTGCTGTGTGGGACTGGTGGTGCTGGGATGTGGTGGTGAAGATGAGAAACCCAGTTCCTGCTCTCAGGAAGCTTGCCTTCTCTTGAGAGAACTGTGAACCTACAAGTACACCAACAAAAATACCATCTTTGCCAATTCTGATAAGAGCTATGGGCAAAACAGTGGGGGTGGGCTGGACCTTTGACTGAGTGGTTAGGGACTGGTCTTCCAGTCAAGGTGAGGAAGATGAACAGGATTCAGTGGGGGTTCCTTGCGTAGGAGAGGCACAGAGCTCCCAAAGACAAGGAATTTGGCATGTTAGAGGAGCTGAAAGACAACTTGTGTGGAGCATGGAAAAGCTGATGCAAGATGGCTCTGTACATAGAAAGAGAGTAACATTGGAGAGATGAAATTACATAGGACCCCGACAGCATGAAAAAATGTCTTAAAAATGAGTTCTAGTGGGTGGGAGCCAGATCATGAGCAGCCTGTCAGCAGAGGACAGGAGCTAGGATTTTTTCCTCTCCTATGCTTAATGCTTCCTGTGTTCTATCTAACTGAATCCTCACAGTAGCTATAGGAGATAGGGACAATTTTGTGCAGCTGAGAAAGACGAGGCTTGAGGAGGTTAGGTCCCTTGGCCAACATGGTTTGCTTCCTGAAGGACATTCTGTCATGTGTTTTGAAGTAACATGTTTTCCTTCCATTGTATACTGGAATTAGATGAGATAATGTATTTAAGTCATCTTGCTCATTAAGTCAAAGTTCTTCAATTAGGGTTAATTCTTTGTAATTGAGACAACAATGACAACAATAAAAGACACAAAATATGAAGACTGTAACCACCTGATTCTGACAATTGAACCAATTGCTTTTAGAACAGGGCAGAAAATAAACAACTACAGCAGAAGGGCCTTCATCCATGCCTTAGCTCCACATCTTTGGGGTGAGGATGCCGGAAGACACAGCCTCCATCCAGTCGAAGGGCTTTGTTGACAGCCCAGCCATCTAATGGCGGCAGGCACTTGGGGGATACTCTGCCTTCAATTGAGCTCTGCCTGTGTGTTCTCATTTAATCCAGAGAGCAGCCTCATGGAGCAGATGACTTTTTCTTTCAGATTAAATACCCAAGGCCAAAGAGTGACAGTTGACTGTTCACAGCCCTGCCCCACAGGCCTGGCCGAGATGGTCTGCCTGGGTTTTTCTAATGCTCACCTGGGATCAGTGCCGAGGCTGGAGCTGGGCTGCTTTGCTGCTGCCAGAAGAGTGGACATAGAGGCAGAGGGTCTGTTTGCTGTGACCCTTCTGCCCCGGGAATGGGCAGACCAGTGGACAATCAGCCTCTTGTGATTGCAGGGGCCCAAGTACATGAGGTTTTTGATTGCATCCCTGAACTGTGCCCTGCTAAAAGCCATATATTACCTAGTGGACCCATTCCAGTGTCCAGGTGGCTTTGGACTTGGAGGTGGAGTTCCCTGTGGAAAGCAGCCAGCCTGCACACCTGCTCCCACATGAGCTCCACAGCCTCCTGGGCTTCCATTGCTCATGGTACTGGTGCCACAGTACTGAAATCAGCACACTGTCCTCCATACCTTTAAGGTCATGGGCTCCTGCGGGGTACAGGCCAAGTTACAATCAAGCTGGCATGGGGCCTGGAATTGGCTGTGTCCATGTTTTTCCCATGGCTTGAATGACGCTTGAGTCTTGTTCCTGTGTCCTGAAGAGCCTTAGGTTCCCAGGCTGGCCTTGCACTCTGGGTCTAACCACTCTGAACCCCAGTCATAGCCTCAGCGTTGTGTTTCCTCTCTGTCTCTCAGCTGAGGGCTTTTCATAGAGTCTGCCTGTCAGCTTGCATGCAACTCTCAAGGCCTCTCTGGTCTGCCTCACAGCCAGCCCTTTTCACTCACCTGCTTTTGAAACCCCAATTGGGGAAAGCCAGACTCTTCTCGAATCTCTTAATTTTTTTACTAGCCCTTGAAATACTAGCTGCTCTTAAGGTCCGATCAGTACCCACCCTGGTATGATCAACTGGGACTGGGCTGGTGGATCCATGTTGCCTACACTGGGCTGCCAGAGTCCCTCAGAGGGAGAGAGCGCAGGCAGCTCAGTAATCTGCACCTCCAGCCATGGACAGCTCTCAGCACATGGACTCTAGGCTGTTCTCCTGGCTCTCTCCCCTAACCAGCCCACCCTGTGGATGTGGGGCTCACATCTCATTTGCATCTGGATCTTCAGTGCCTCACCCTGAGAACCACGGCAGCAATGTGGATCCTGCAGTGGTGGGCATAGGTTCCCCAGTCAGCTCCTGGAAGACCCAGATTGCTGCTCAAGGTGGAAGAGTCTGCTTTTGACAGTGTCCACCCGTTTGCAAACAGTTCTGGGACCAGCTTTGGTCTGCAGAGCTGGAGCCTAGGCAGTTTCTAGAAGTATTCAAGTGGCAGCTTTTGCTCAGGAAAATCTCACTGCCTGAATATTGCAAAGCACTCCTGACCTGCCTGTGACAGGGCAGCAGACCCTGTGCCTCCAGTCCTGGATATCTATGACAGGTCACCTTGCTCTTAGATCCTCACCTTCTGTCCTTGAAGAACTGCCCAGGGGCTGCCTTACCCAAAGAGAAAGGAGTGAATCTGCTGTTCCCAGCTGACAGTGTTGCCCCTGCCCCCTCATTACCCCACCTGCCGCCAGCACATGGGAAGTTTTTGGGGAGACCTTCCAAGCACCCACAGCTGCTCCTGGGCAGTACTTACAGGACAGAGTCCCTCACAGGTGGAGCTGGGTGAGGCTGGAGAAGTCATGGAGGAGGGGTGTTTGCTGCCGCACCTTCTCATCCTCAGGATCTGAAGCTGCTGGGGGTTTGCTGGAATCCCTTCCAAGGGTATCTGTGTGGAGAGGGCTGGCCTGGTGGAGTGCAGAGGGCCAGAAAACCAGGCGTGAACCTGGGCTCTGGCGGGCTGGAGCATGCCCCTCTTGCGCCTCAGTTTCTTCCCTTAAGACTGTATCCTGAGGACACAGAGGTCTTTTAAGTCCTGTAAAACTCTGTCCCAGGGTGGAGTCGGAGTGGCCCACCCTGTCTCTCAGGGGTTGGAGGTCTATAAATGAAGCTCCCTGAAGGCACCCTTTTCTGAATCTCTTTAGTCAAACGGTGAAATCTCCCCCAGTTTGGGTGTGGTACTCTGTGGGGTCCTGACTGGGAGATGCAGGAGTGGTGGGAACCAGTGCAGATTAGCAGGTGCTCTGGGAGCACCACTGTGGGCCTGGCCCTTGCTGGGTCACAGCCTCCAGGGCTTCCAGGTGAATCCTGCAAGCGTAAGTGGATCCCAGTGATGTCAATCAGACCAATGCACAAGTACACATCACCAACATGTCTATGCAGAGCACTTCCTGTATGCAGCTGGGGAGAATGTCATTACAGAAATGGGCTGAGCGCATGTGAAAGCTATGCACTGGGATAGCAGGTGGGGGTGGGCAGGTACAGAAGGACTCATGGCAGGGGATGGGTGCTGTTTGTGGAAGCTGCTGTAGCAGAGTGGGGCTCATCAGAAGCTGGTTTCTGGGGGGGCAATGGGGAGGGGCAAGAAACTAGAATGTGCAAGGTCAGGTGGGTGCTTGCCATGACCCAAGACCCAGAAGGAAAGAGTTGGACCAGCCTGCATCAGTGGGGAAGAGAAGGCTAGAGGAAGGCAAGGAACTTGAGAAGAACAGGAAACTGGTCATGGTTGTCTGAGCAGAGCAGGCACAAAGGTGAGGACAGCGAAAGGAAAATTCCCACATGTTGTGTCTGGTGTCGGGAGAGGGGCAGAGCTGACAGGAGCAGGGGGCCTCCCTGGTTCTGTCTAGAAGGCACCAGAGGGCTTGCTCATGGGTCACAGGGCACCTGGCTCATCTCAGTGCTGCTCATAGGGCTGAGCAAGTGGAATCGGAGTCCCTATGGCTGGGGATGCTCTGTGACAGAGTGGAACCACTCCGGCTTTGGTCTAGTATCACCATGCCTCAATAGCTGTGTGACCTCAGGAGCAATCCCTAACCTTTCTGAACCTGACCAACTCAGCTGCCTGTCTCTGATATTGAGATGGTCATTGTCCAGTTTACCAAAAGAGGACAGATAGCCTGAGCCCAGAGTAGGCAGCCCATTTCACAGGCTGCAGAACTGAGGCCTGGAAAGCCTTCCCTTTCCCAGCTGGCCTCTGGGCCAGCTCTGTCCCAGCTTGCCAATCCTCCACAAGGACTACATGCTGTGCTGTGGTATCTGAGGTGCCTAGTGGCCTTGTGGTGGCTGATCCCACCCTCCTATCCACTGTTGACATACAAGTGCCCTGGTAAGAAAAATATTTTCATTCTCTAACAGCGTTCTCAGTCCTGCTTAATCGTATTTTTCTTTGTTTTTAAAAACAAGCTCCTGTGTGGTTTTCTGTCTTCTTGCAGCTCTTCTAAGGACATTCTAGAACTGAGCAGTGCTATTTGATACTTCATGCCTTTATATTATGTCACTGTCATCTGGGATGAGGGTGGGCAGATGCTGAACCCCCTCCTCCAACTGCCTCAGCCCTCATTCAAAACTGTATGTACAGGAATCTTTTGTCAACCTCACTTCTACTCTGGGACAAAGGTGTCATCACATTTTGCAGAAGAAACATGTTCAGAGAGGTTAAGTGTTCTGTCCCAGGCCACACAGGCTTGGGAGAGACAGGCCTTGAAATGGGAATTCAAGCTAATTTGATCTCTAAGACAGGGGTTGGCCTGTTAATAAAATCTCTGCTCATCACCAGCTCACTGTGATGACTCCAAGAAAGGCCCTCAGAGTCTCCGTGTCCTCTTCACATCCCCTGGGTGTGACATCCTGTTGTGAAAAATGAGCAAATGAGGATGACTATGAGGCGTGAATTGGTTCTCTGAAGGCCTGCTGTGTGCATACTGAAACCGTTATCTCCCCAACCAGATCATTAGCATCCTTGATGACTGGGTCTGAAAAGGGGCTCACAGAGAACTGCCTGTTGAGGCGTCTCCATCCCAGATGCTGAAGCCTGTGGGAGGATCATGGTGGAGGAGTTTGCTGGAAGCTCAGGGATCGTGTGGGTGGGTGGGAGGAGGAGATCCCTCCTAGAGAGGAAGAGTGGCACATTACTGAGTGCTCACTGCATGGCCTGTGAGTTCTCTCCACAGACCTTTGAGGCAGGCGCTGTTACTGGCCCCCATTTTAAAGATGAAGAAACAGCTAAGGTGACTGAAGGGCAGAGTTGGCAGGCGTGGACTCTGACTTTAAATGCAGGCCTGTGTACCAGAGTGGGTGTCTCTCTACCTGTCCTGAGGCCTCCGTTTGTTCTCTGTCAGTGCCTGAGCAGTACTGGGTGGGATGCTGAGGGACTCAAGGGAATTCAGCTTCTGGTCCACGACTGTGTCCATGAAAGGTTGGAGGAGGTGGAATCACAGGCTCAGCACGTCCACTGAGCTGCTCAAGCCCCCATATTGCTTGAATATCTTCTTCAGTCCTGTTCTTCCTGCTGGATTTGGAGGAGATGGACTTGGGATGCCATCAGACAGAGAGAAACACAACTTGCAGAACCACGTGGAAGAACCCAGCCCCAGAGCAGCCCTCCCTAACTGTGGCCTGGAGCAATGTCCTTCCTGGTCTGGCCTTGGTTTCCCCAGGGGTAAAGTGTGGGAGCTGGCTGTGCTGTCAAGTTCTTGGGTTGATTTCTCTGACCTCCAGATTCATCTCTGATCATCTCTGAAGCACCAGCTGTCGCTAAATCCTGACAGCCCCCCTGGGAGCCTGGGCCTGGCCTTTCTCCGTGCTCTCCATCAAACACTCCTGAGAGTGCTACCTTGTCCTGTTGTGCCCCTGTGCCAGGGCCACCTTCATGTGGCTGCTGGAATTGGAAGGAGGTGAGTGTTCTCATGAGAGAGTGGGGATAGGGGACATATTTTGCTATATGAAGTACCTTCCCTCTCTGACCAATGAGCCCCAGGCTCTGCCCTTCACTTTGGGGTCTTTTCTCACTTCTGGACCTTGGTTTTGACATGGCTAATGACCAGTGCTGACCATCATTCCAAGCTGGGAAAAATGATTGGTGAAAAGTGTATGAACTATTTTCTTCACCTCTACCCCTCTTCTCAAGGTCTTTTGATTGTGAAGCAAGGCTCAGGGCCTTGACTGGCAAGATTAGCATGGGAGTTGGTGGCTCCCTCCGGCTCTTTGTGGTAAAGCCAAGCATACTTTCCTTCAGCCAATGCCAGAAGCTACCCTGTAACCTGAGATTACTGATGAAAATCCCCCCATCTGCATACAGAGTCAGAACAGGGCCTGCCATGGAAAAATCCAAATGGCCAAACAAATTCCTGCCAGCATGAATAACTGGTAATATCCTAGAGCTTAACTCCTCCACAGCATTTGTATCTTGAAGATAATTTTTAAAAAAAGGCTTTGTTTTCCTAACTTTGGATTCAGCACATAGTAGGTGCTCAGTAGCCCTGGCTATGAGAGGATATAAGAAACAATGTTCTAATGGTGACATTTTGGTCATGTGTTCATGCATTTGGCCTCTCTGTAGACATTTATATGTCTTAGACACTGGAGACATGTTGGTGGACAAAACAGCCCCAGTTCTTGCCTTTGTGGACTCCCGGTGCAGTGGGACTATCAGATAATTAGCAAATGAACACATTGCTATTTATAAATTCCTTGAATAAAATGATGCTATGATACTTATTGTGTAATAAGGGATCCTAACTAGGGAATTAACTAGGGAACCTAATTCCACTTAGAGGGGGGATTTGGGAAGACCTTTCAGTGGAGCTAAACTAAGAAGAGGAGTTGGGGCTGGGCAGGGTAGATGTCCTGGCTTTGAGCCTTCTTTGGGTTCCTGCAGCTCCCTCCCAGGCCTCCCCTCTCCCTGGGAGCCCTTACACTTTACACCTGGTCCAAGTCTGTAAGCTCCAGGGGCTCATGCCATCTGCCTCCCAGAGATCATACAGCAGCACCCCTCTTGGAGGCCTCCCCAGACCTCCAGGCAGTGATATCTACCCTGGCCTGCCCGTGACCTGGCCCAGCAGATGTCCATGAGGCTTCAGAGGAAGAACTGGTTGTCCTCTACCCGCCCAAGGGCTTTTTAAGCACTTGCAATGTCTGGCTTTGATTGCTGTTCTAGATAGTTAGATTCCACTTAGAGATCAAACTTCCTTCTAGCCCAAGTGGAGGTATTTTCGACAGCAGACCATTACTTGAGAAATGCATGCCATCTTTGCAGCCATCTCAGAATTGAGCTGGGATCTCCAAGGCCGTCTCTCCCAGCTCTTGGGCTTAGGCCGGTCACTTCTGCACTCACTGCTCCTTCTGTTCACTTGGCACAGCCTATGGCCACGTCACCTCCAGGAGATCTAGAATCTTATCTGTAGACTCTTCTTTAGGGAAGCATCCCCCACATTGTTCACTGTCTCTTTCCCAAGCCTTTGATAGTCCTTACATCTAAGTGGATGAGAGTTTGGGATTTGAAGCCAGGTCTGAGTTTGAATCCTCTCCAAAGTGATAGCTTTGTGGAGGGTCCACAGGGATCTTTTTCAGCTTTCCATTACTGGAGCAAATACCTGAGACCATCAACTTAGAAAAGGTTGATTTTAGGTCATGGTTTCAGAGGTTTCAGCCCGTGATCCAGTGGACCTGTTGCTTTTAGACCTCTAGTGGGTGGCAGGGGGCGGCGCATTATGGCAAGGAGTGTATAGCTGAGCAAAGCCACTCACCTCATGGCTGGAGAGTAAAAAAGAAGAGGACAGGGTCCCATTGCCCCTTCAAGGGCATGTGTACAGTGACAAGGCTCTCCTGCTAGGCCCCATCTCTTGATTAGCACCAAGCTGAACACTAAGTCTTTAACACATGGGTCTTTGGGAGACATTTAAAATCCAAACTATAGCACAAGGTGACCATATAAATGGTCCCAAATGGAATTCCTTAGAGAGTGGACTGAGCAGAAACTGGAGGGCCACCAGGCTGTTCTAAGCAGTGGGCATCTGTTCACTTTCATTATGTACATGACCAGCAGCAGCTTCCCTGAGAGATTTTTTTTGGGGTTGGGTACTAGAGATTGAACTCAGGGGAACTTGACCACTAAGCCACATCTCTAGCCCTATTTTATATTTTATTTCGAAACGAGATCTCACTGAATTGCTTAGCCCCTCACTTTTGCTGAGGCTGGTTTTGAACTCTCAATCCTCCTGCTTCAGCTTCCCAAGTCGGTGAGATTATAGGCATGTGCCACCACGCCCAGCCCCCCTGAAAGATTTTGTTGGGCAGAGACTAGTCTGGTCTAGTCTGGCTCATGTTCACTTCCCAGTGTTCTGGGCTGGTTACTAGATGTCAGAGCTGAGTGAGACTGGGCCCCTGTTCTTTTGTCTGTTGCTCTGTGCAGTGGAATCTGGTAGTGCCCACTGGGAACAGAGTAGAAGGTTAAGGAGCTGTGGAGCAGGCTCTCCCTGAGAAGCCAGCATGGCAGGTGGCCTGGATGAGCTCCCCCAGTGCTGAGAGGATGAGTGGAAGGATACCAGTTGTGTTAACAGACATGCCAGTGGGATCTGGTGGAGGGAGACTATGTGCTGCAGCCAGAGCCGGAGGCTGCAGAGCCCAGAAGCTGGAGGGCTGCTGTGCTTGGTGTGGGCCACTTCAGACAAGAGCCTTTAATCTTTTCTGTTACCGAGAGTCCAGTGAAAGGCCAGCTCTGCTCCCTGGCCCTAGGGGATCTGAAACTGAAGCACCCACCCTCTGAGGCAGGGAGCCTTCCTGGATTTCCAGTCCAGTGGAGCAATATTTCCAAGGCTGAGAGGGAGCAGTCTGAGTCTCAGTCTGAGTTTCAACCTGCCCCGCATCTGGGGTCTGTGCCCAAGGCCCAAGGCTCACTCTGACCCCCATGTTCCAAGGCAGGACAGATTAAGCTTCATCTCAGGGCATTATCAATGGGAGAAACTGTCACACAAGATTGTAGTGGGGACCAGAAGTGGGGGAGAGGGAAGTGGGACCAGCCAGCACTTTCAAGTTTTCAGACACCGGAAAAGCCTTCAACCCAAAGTGTGGTGTCTGTCAGGTGGCATTCAGATCTGAAGCTATGCCTCAGAAGACTCTCAGAGATGAGACAAACCCAGAGAGGCTTGGGTTTGGAGGTCTCTCCAAGTTGGGAGGCTTATTTTTTTCCTGGATAAAAAATTTTATTTAGTGTATTATATTTAAACATAATTGTGGGTTTCTTTTTGGCATATTCATCAATGTATATGACATAATTTGCTGTACTTTGGTCCCCAGTACTAGCCCCTTCCCCCATCCTTTTCCTCTGCTCATTGATCTTCCTTCTATTAGTTTATTTTTTAATTGGTGCATTGTAGTTATACATAATTCATTGTGACATATTCATACATGCACATGACATTGTTGGTCTATTTTATTCTGCTGTTCCTCCCCTTCCCCACTCTGCCTTCCTCCTCTCCATCCCCTTCCCTTTTATTTACATGAACACCTCCCCCAGCACACTTTTTAATTTTTTATTTCTCTCTTCTTTCCACATGTGAGAGACAATATTTGACCCTTGACTTTCTGAGTTTGGCTTATTTCACTCAGCATGATGTTCTCCACTTTCATTCATTTACTAGCAAATGACATAATTTCATTCTTCTTTATGACTGAGTAAAACTCCATTGTGTATATATAACACATTTTCTTTACCCAATTTTCCATTGAGGGATACCTAGTCTGCTCCATAACTTGGCTATTGTGAATTGCACTGCTATAAACATTGATATGCCCGTATCACTTTAGCATGCTGATTTTAGTTTCTATTGGAAAAATACCAAGGAGTGAGATAGCTGGGTCTGCTTTCCAAAGTCAAACTAACTTGCAGTCTCACCAACAATGTCTGAGTGCACCTTCCCCCCAATTCCTCACCAGCACTTGATATTTTCTTGATGGTTGCCATTCTGATTGGAGTGAGATGAAATTGCAGTGTAGTTTTGATTTGCCTTTCCTTGATTGCTAGTAATGCTGAATACTTTTTTTCCATATATTTGTTGGCCATTGTATTTCTTATTTTGAGAAAAATCTGTTTAGTTCTTTGCCCATTTATTATTATTTTTGTTATTTTTGTTTTAAGTTTTGAGAGTGCAGTATGTATTCTGGGTATTAATCTCCCATTGGAAGAATAGCTGACAAAGGTTTTCTCCCATTCTGTATGCTCTCTCTTTGTGCTTTTAATTGCTTCCTTTGCCATGCAGAAGCTTTTTAATTTGAAGTCATCCTACTTGTTGACTCTTGGTTTTATTTCTTGACCTGGAGGAGCCTTATGAAGGAAGTCAGTGCCTGTGCCAACATGTTAGAGTGTTGATCCTGTGTTTTCTTCTAGCAGTTGCAGTGTTTCTGGTTGATGTGGAGGTCTCTGACTCATTTAGAGTTAATTTTTGTGCAGGGTGAGAGATAGGGATCTAGTTTCATTTTCTCCATATGGATGACCAGTTTTCCCAGCAACATTTGTTAAAGATGTTATCTTTTCTCTAATGCATGTTTTTAGACACCTTTGTCAAAGATTGGATGACTGTATTTATGTGGATTTGTGAGACTTGACTGATTTCTGCTCCTGTCGAGCAGGCCCTTTGTGCATGCTGTCTGTACCTGAATGTGTGGTGTTTATCCTCCCTCACGTTAGCACGGGTGGTACCACCTCCTTGAACACTTTCCCTTTTCTGTTCCTCCTTCAAGAACCAACTTCAGGCCTGTCTCTGGGAGGATGCCATTTCCAGCCCACTGAGGCCTTTTTCCACTCAGTCCTCTGGTGATGTGTGTCCAGATGACAGTCTTCAGATCCACGGCCTGTGCAGGCCCTCACCATTTGTGAAGGTCCATCTCACGATCAGGTGAGAACCTCCTGCAGCACGGAGACGGTGCCTGTAGCCCTGAGCAGGGACCAGACCCAGTGCGGGTGCAGGTGTGCAGCCAGCCTCGGCGACAAAGGCAGAGCTGTGAGTTGGGACCTCTCAGAGGTTCCAACACAGCTTCAGTCAGCAACACTTGGAGGTGCCAGTTTGCTTTTATTCTATTTGGCATTTGTCACTCAACCAGTTGATTCGTGGAGGTGGGTATCAAACATGATCCTATCCTACTCAGTACACCAAAGAATAAACCCACCCTTTCCCAGTTCTCCAAAGGGGCCATTTGTCCTTTTGGCACTGTGTACTACCCCATTGTGGTCTCAGGGGCATCAAGATGGGCAGCTCCCCTGACCTTGAGACACCAGTCAGACCACAGGGACAAAGAATAATCTTGGAGAGCGATGCTCTGATTTTTTTTTTTTTTTTAGATTTCTTGATATAATTCAAGCAAATTAGATTGTCCTATATGTGACAAACACAAGCATATTCTTGTTACTGTTCTTTTTTTGGCACTTATCAGCTGCCTCTTATTCATTGCCTTGATTTCTTTCCAAAAGCAACTGCACTTATTCCAAAATTCCAAGTGGGGCCCAAAATATCAGTGCTGCTCCATGTGCCAGGCCTTACGCCCCCGTCTGATCACTTGACAGGCTGTCTAGTGACATCCAGCAGGTGAACCACCAGAATGCTGACAGCTCTCGGAGCGTCTCATCTTGGAGCACGGAGTGTGCTCACCTGAGGGGTGGGCCTGGTGGAGGAGCTGCTCTCTGCAGGCAGGAGAGCGTTCTTAGCAGAAGCACTCTGTGTACAGGTCAGTGTCAGACCGGCTGTTCTGATCTTTAACCCTCTCAACACCAAAGCTGATGGTTCTCTCTACAACTTGACTCGAGTATCTAAATATGCCAAGCAAGCAAGAAACCAGGCGCGATCCACCTGGGCAAGGTCTTCTCTCCAGGCCTCACTTTGGAGCAGCAGGTTGTGATGATGTACATGCGCATTTGAAAAGCCAGCCAGAGTAGCGATTTTATTCTGTTTCCCCCAGGAATGCCCCCAGAGTATTCTTACTTTCATTGCTCACACACCCCAGCCTAATTAGAGGAATATTGTCCACCCTTTGAAAAAGGGGGAGAGAAGCACATTCCAGAGGACAAATGTCTTTCTTGATATCAGAGTTTCTCTGGTGGAAGGTTACCTTGGTTAGATTTCAGTTGCAAAGTCGAAGACATTTCACTCCACAATGTTGTAAAGGCTTTAAAGAATTCTGCTGCGGTATGTTTCTAATTTAAGACTGAAAAAATATTTCTATTGTGCCATATATGGAGTAACCTAAAACCTAATAAAAGCCCTGAATTAAGGTTGGACAGAATGGTTCGAATTAAGTTCAGGTAGAAGTGAGGACAACTTATCTGTATGCTGGGGCTGCTGGCTATTGGGCCAAAAGGCAGGTTCTAACTGGGAGACTGGACCTGCTGAGTCCAGAGAGGAGTCGTCTCTCTTGCAGATTCCAATGTTCTTGGCTACTGGCCCACAGGCATGATGCTGTTGGCACCTGCCCCCAACCCAGGAAGGGCCTAACCCTTGCTGTTCATGTCATCTTGGTTGCTTTGTACGGTTCTCATCGGGACTGAGTTTATTTGATTTGCTGCTTATTTATTACTTTCTCTGCCAGCCGTTGGCTGCCTGTAGGTCTTGCCTTTGAGCTGCTGCTGCTTCTTTTCTTTGTGGTACTGGAATTGAACCCAGGACCTTGCACATTCTAGGCAAGCTCTGAACTACATCTTCAGCCCAGTGCTGACCTTTGAGAAACTGTGGTGACCTGGGTATCTTCCCATGCAGTGACTGAATGAGCCTTTAACTGAACTGTGATCTCACTTACCTGCCTGAGTAAGTTTCTTTCAGAGATTGGAAAGCAGTACATACTCTGAGAACAAAGAAAGAATTAACAAATGTGAGTGAATCAGTGAGTAAGAAACATGATTTTTAAAATTATAAACAATGCTGCATGGAACATCTTCACATCTCTAAATAACAGGTATATAGCACATTCCTCCAGTTTCCTCTCCCATCTCACACCCACACTCCAGTTGCCCTGTTGGGGTCGCATGACCCAATGCTAACCTCTCCATAGTTGATTGGATGAGGAAGGTCACCTGACTCCAGAGATTCCAAACCATAGGCTAGGTTAAACCAGCCAGACCTAACAGAAAAGTTGTGGAACTGAGATGGATTCTAGCTGGGCAGAAGGGATTGTGTGTTAGCATGAGTGAGCAGAAAAGGATGAGCTGAGAGAGAGAGAGAGAGAGAGAGAAACAAAAAGAAGGGGTGAAGGGGTGGGGGAGAAAGAGGAAAGGAAAAGGCAGAGAAGAATAAAAAGAAGAAAGGAAAAGGATTCTTTGTATTTTTTTAAGTTCTTTATAAATTTTGGAGATCAGTGCTCTGTCCAGCTATCCCACTCCTTGATTCATAACCCAAAAGACTTAAAAACAGTATACTACAGTGATGCAGCCACATCAATGTTAATAGCTGCTCAATTCATAATAGCTAGATTGTGGAACCAACCTAGATGCCCTTCAATTGATGAATGGATAAAGAAACTGGTATATATATACACAATGGAATATTACTAGCCATAAAGAAGAATAAAATTATGGCATTTGCAGGCAAATGCATGGAGTTGGAGAATATCACGCTAAGTGAAATAATCCAATTCCCAAAAAACAAAGGCTGAATGTTTTCTCTGATAAATGGATGACGATACATAACAGGGGAGGGGAGGGATGACACAGTGAGGGAACAAGAGAAGAATGGAGGAAATTTGGATGGTGTAGAGGAAAATGGGGTGGGAGGGGGTGGGGGAAGGACAGATTTACCCTATGTATATGTATGATTAAAAATAAATTTAAAAAAAAGAAAGGAAAAGGGAAGGGAGGAACACCACCACAGCCCCAGAGATATGGCAGATGTGACCTTAGTTCTGTGAGACCTTTCTACCTTCAAATGCCATGAGATATCTCTATATCTTTTCCTCACCCTCTCCCAACAGCAAAACAATCCCTCCTTTTTGCATCCCTTCCTTTGATACAGGCTTTCCTCCTGCAGTGCTGCTTCCCGGAGTCTGACTGAGGTGGGGAGTCCCCACTTTCTCACAAGGACAGAGGTGGTCCTGTGTGAGCTGGGTGGGAGTGGGGAAGGGCTCAGGCGTGACTGCATTGTAACCTCCCCCTGCCGCCCTGCTGCCTGACTAGGCAGGTCAACAAGGCATCACTGTCCATTTGCCTGAGATGGTCCCCAATCCATGTGCCTGACTCCCTGCCAGCATGACTAAGCGATGGCTCTCCTTCACCGGAAGGCACCTCACTGTCACAGCAGAGAAGAAGTGGCTCCTGCCCCAGCCATTCCCTATGCTCATATTCACAGAGGTGGCCTAAGGTTAGAGGCTGATACATGGGTCCCAGACCAGGTTCCTCTGCTCCTGGGCAGCCTCAGCTGAGTTCCCTCACCTCTGATCTTGAGGGCCCTCCAGGTGATAGACCTCTCAGACCCTGGCTCACAGCCCATGGCACCATTGAAACACAGCGTGTAGGTCAAGTGGCAAGCACCTCACAAGCCCTGCAGCCCACCTCCTGCTCTCGTCTCCAAGGGATGCTCATGGGATGCCACCCTCTCTCTTCCCTTCAGTGGCTCCTCATGTCCATGTCCCCAGTTTTCATTTGGCTAGTGCTGTTCTGGTGACCTCCCACCTGGGCCCCTGGCATGCTCTCGCCTCCCCCTGACTGGAGTCAAAGTCTGGGAACTAAGAACGGTGGGAATGGTGGGGAGGGAAGTGGATGGGAACAAGAGGCAGGAGCCCAGTCGGGCCCTGTGAGGCCTCAATGGAGCTGCCATCACTGGGATGAGGGAGGACGCTTAGAAGGGGCCTCCCTGTTAGCAAAGTCAAGGAGCAGGATGGTGGAGGATGTGCATGAAGTCTGGTGACAGGGGAGAGGCTCAGTCAATAGAGCAGCTGTGAGCCCCAAGGCTGGGACCATGGAGAGTGGAGTAGAAGAGGGACTGACTGGGACTGATGGACACTTGTGAATGAGATCTCAGGCCTGGGTGGTGAGTCTGGGGCTTCATGAGACCTGGCCTCCCACTCCCACTGACCCCACATGTGCCTGTGGAGCCCTGAAACCCAGAGAAGGACAAGACCACTCCTTTGTGTGCAGGTCATTTTGGAGCATCCTCTGAGGTGTCTTCCCACTTCCAACAGGCTTGGAGAATGACTAGGGTTGCATTTCCTCTGCAGTGAGACTGAGTGGCCAGGTGTTCTGTTCTGGGCTTGGGTGTCTTCTTCCTCAGATTGGCCTCAGGGACATGCTCCCATCTCTTTCTGTCCAGCTGTAGCAGCTTCTTGGGTCCCAGGGCCTCCTTGTCCCTCAGCATCCTCACAGAGGCCCTCTGTGCCTGGCTGGTCTCCCGGTGTGGAGGAAGCCCCCTTTCTGGGGAGGGATTGGTAATGGCATGACCAGTGACATTTTTTCTGTTGGGTTACATTGGAACATCTGAACCTGAGTTCAGTAACCTGCAGCAGGTTTCTCACAGTCTCTAAAAAGCCAGGAGGTGTCATATTGAATTATTTAAAAATGTTGGTGTCCCCACCCCATTGCGGAGGGATGGAAGAGAGTTCCTGGAGGGGCTGAGGGCTTTCTGGGTGACACCTACCTTGACCTCTATCAAATGGCCTTCTTGACATGTCAGAGCCATGACCTTCCAGGGTGCTGGTCATGGACAGAGACTAGGCCGTTTCTTTCTCGTAGCACCTCTGTGAAAAAGGCATTCATCACCCATTATGCAGAAGAGTAAACTGAGGTTTGGAGATAGGAAACTGCAAAAGTGGGGAACAGGTGAGCCAGAATCTAACTAGGGCCAGCAGAGTGCATTTGAGTGAGAGACTGAACAGAAGGGCCTGGAGCAGGACCCCAGGAGACAGGAGTTACAAGGCTGAAGCCGACAGCAGGCATTTGGGTTGGTGGAGGAGACAGAGGTGCCGCTATGTGCAAGAGGGCATTGAATGGGGTGACTAGAGACCCCAAGGTAGGTTCAGTCTCATTCATCACTTCTTTTTTATCTACCTCCATGAGAAACGGCCACAACCTTCACTGAGAATGTTTAAAATTCTCTGGGGCTCTGTGGGGAGACCTTTACGGGTGGGATCGCCCCTGGCCCCCACTAGATGGCGCTGCTGCAGGCCATTTTCACCCTGGAGCCCTTCCTGGGATGTGTGTCAGCACACACACGTGTGAGTACCTGGGCTTGCTGGTGAGTGTGGGTGTGACCTTGTGTGGTGTGGTGTGTGTGTATGGGGGGGACAGCCCTGGCTCGGGTCTTGCAAAGCCCTAGTCTACTTTTTTGTGTCTCTGCTTCTCTGAAGTTGCTTCCTTAGCACAAAGGTTGCTGCTTCTGAGAAATCTTTTCAGGCTTTCTGTGGGCTCTGGGGTGTGGGGACCGGATGCCAGAGGGTTACAGAATGACGAGGGCAGGTCCAGCTCTCCTGATGGCCTAGCCATCTGTGGGAGGCTGGCAAGTCCTGCTTGAGGCCCAGCCCCCATGTTCACAGAGCCTCAGGAATTCCCAGGCTCTGGGTGGGCAGTATTGGGGGATTTTGACCGAGGCAAGCTGTCAGAACTTTGATGTTTCCAGTTCGAATTCATTTTATTTTGTGTGCCGATTCTGGCTGTATAGGGGGGGACTGTGGAGGAATCTTCTAAGCCTGGGTCTGCCTCAAAAGGAGACTATTGCTGTCAATCATTGATGTCTGCCAGAGTAGCACCTAAGATCCATCTTTTCTGATGTGCGTGGCCACCTGAGGATGAACCTCTGTGTCAGAGAATCCTAGTTATTTAGGACTTTAGAAATTATCAACTCAATTACTTCTTGGCCTTTTGGCTAAGATCAAGTGAAATCATCAACTCGTTCATTTATTTTGTAGATGGAGAAACTGAGGTTCACACAGACAGAATGAATTGCCCAAGGTCACATGACTGTAGGGAGAGAAGACTAGAAGATTGGTCTCTGACCACCAGTGCCCATGTCTTTCTGTATACATCCTGCCTCTCTAGCTGATCAAGTTCCATGTTTAAGCAAGGTCCCAATGAACTTTTTTGGTCTATTGGGGGATCTTTCCATTTGGCTGTCAAGAGAAAGCTTCCAGTCAAAGCTTCTCTTTGAATGTTTGTTGTATTCCAGGAAGATTCTGACTAGAGCAGATTATAAGACTGAATCTTGGAAAATAAGAGAGAAGATAGGAAGTCAGGCGCAGTCAGGATTACATGCCTATAATCCCAGCAGCTCCGGAGGCTGAGGCAGGAGGATCACAAGTTCAAAGCTAGTCTCAGCAACTTATTGAGGCCCTGAGCAACTCAGTGAGACCTGTCTCTAAATAAAATACAAAAAAGGGCTGGGGATGTGACTCAGTGGTTAAGTGCCCCTGAGTTCAACCCCGGGTACCCCTCCCACCAAAAAAAGAGAGAGAGAGAGAAGATAGGAAAGAAACTGAATTCTGTGTGTTTGGAAGAGGACACAAGGGCAGTGGCATAGATGTAGTCAAGCCCAAAGAAGCGGGCTTAGCTGGAGCTGGAAGGTCCCAGCTTAGAGGTGAGAGAGACTTTCTGGGTGGTACATGGGCTTCCCTGGCCATTGCCTCAGGTCTGCCTGGGCCTCTCTTCCTGAGGAACCCAGTAGGAGAGAGCAGAGCCCTGCTGAGTAGAGCAGGAGGTGGAGCCAGCAGGCAGCCAGGCCTAGCTCCATCCCCAGCTAAGTGGGTCCTGTGCTGTCCCCATCCTCACTTTCCCCACCTCCCCTCTGGGGTTAAATACCCAGAATACCCAGTATCTTGCAATGAGTGAGAATCAAAGATGATGATTTTCAGTCTGTGTGGGATGGTGGGTTGAGATAAAAATCAAGGAGGACCCTATAAGTAGGTTCAGTGTCAATTAAAAATTAAAAAATCAGAAAAGCAAGGGCAGAATCTTTCCCTGAGGCCTCCATGAAGAGAACTGGGAGTCCAGCTTCATAGTCCTCGTGGGTGCGAGGTGAAGGCATGAACTCGGGTAAGTGCTATAGTGAGAATAATATTAGATGGTTGGGATTGTCCTATTGGGAGCAGTCAGGGGCTGTGCGAGGCACTCTGTCTTATTTCATCCTCCCAGGAATCCTACAGGACAGGTATTATTATTATCCCCATTTTCCAGAAGAAAGGCTGAGGCTCAGAGGTCAAGGGAATTTGTTGGATCAACAAAGCAGCAAGTGTGCATTAGTGCAAAGCCCAGAGGAAACTTCTGGGTGTTGGCATGACCTGCAGCCCTTCTGCCCACAAAGGTTAATAGTACATGGGATTTCTAGCTCTGGAATGACTTCTTTCCAGAATATTCTCCAGCCTTTCTTGTCAGTGGTTGCAAGTCCACTAGAGGTCCAGTGGGCATTAACCTGAAAGCTGTGGTTACACCCTTGTGAGGACAGCTGGGTTTCTGTGGGCAGGAGGGGGACACTACGGAGTGGGGACAGCTTTAGCCATGGTGCCTTGTGCAACAGAGAGCCCCTGGAACCTGGCTGTTTAATCCAGTTGTTTCTTTGTTCTCTGAACCCAGTGAAGACAGGTCAGGGCATGACCAGCCTTTGGTATCCTCATCTGGAGGAGATCAGCACATCCCACCAGTCATCCATCTGTTCCAGGGAAGGCCACTCTCCCCCAGTGAGGTCAACTCATGAGGGCAGGGTTTGGGGACCTGGGAACACTGACAACAAAGAAGGGAGGCATGTAGTACAACTCAGGGATGTGGGGAAGGATGTTTGAGAAGGTGACAGTAGTCAGGTGTAGCTGTGCATGCCTGGCCCTGAAGCAAGATGGAGCATGGCTCAGTCAAAGCCTTATGAGTGTTCAGTGTGGCGGAACCTCAGGTTGTAGAGGAGCAATGCAGAGTGGGGCAGGAAAGAGAGGCAGGCTCTTAGTCTTGCAGTGTACAGGGTGGGCTGTGGGCAGAGGTTAAGATTAGATTCTGTCCTGTGGGCAGCCTGATGGGCAGCTTGAAGGTTTTGAGAGCTGGCAGTGGTTGGGTGATGCTGGAGACTGCTGATTATGAGGAGGCTGTGGAGGTCATCCAGGTGAGAGAGAAGGACTCAGGCCGTGGAGGAGAGGTTGAGGGACTGGGCATGCAGCATGGAAAGGCCTGGGGGGTCAAGGGTGAAGGAGGCGGGTCTTTGGCTAGGGAGCCAATGGCAGGATGGTGCTGCTTTCTTGAAAACTTTTGAGGGTGCTTTTAGAGTCCCCTTTCCTGGGGCTCCCATCCTGCTCCCTTGAGCCCCTTTGCTTTAGTGGACCATCACATCATCTTGGATTTGACTGGGATTTCTGGGTGCCAATGCCAGCTCCTTGGCAACAGCCTGCTGCTCTGCCTGGACCGGGGGACCGGCCCAGGGTGAGTGGATGCAAGTTCCACTGTGGCTCCCCGTCTCTGCCGGGAGACCAGGGCCAGATACTGACTGCCCTCTAGGAGGCTCACACCCTTTCCTTGCCCACTGATTCTAGGATTGTCCCATCTCCCAGGCTAGCTGTTCTCAGACATCCTTTCTAAATTGCTCCCTGGTGGCCAGAGAATCTTGGGGTTGGCAGCTGTATGTCAGGAAGATCTGCATGGTGTGCTCACTGTGTGCCTGGCTCCGCTGGGTTCTGAGTGGAAGTGGGAGATGCCACAGTTTTGGAGTGATCAGGTTCTGGAGACAACCTGGCTGTCAGGCACGAGGCACTGGGAGACCAATAGCCGATAGCCAATGATCAGAAATGGGTTCGGTTGGCACCAGAGAAAGGGAGAGCAGTGTGGATCAGAGGGTGGGGGAGGCCTCAGGGAGGAGGGAAGTCTCCCCTAATGTTCTCATCAAGGCAGGGAAGGAAAGGGCTTCCCACGGTGGTGGATGGCTAGGGGAGGCAAGCTCCAGGAGGAAGGGTGGCAAAAGACTGGCTTTGGGATTGAGTGAGTATATAAATTGTGCGAGTCTGGCTTTGTTTTAAAAATGTGTTTTCATAAATCTGAAATACAAAAATTATGCATTTCTGGTTCTAAGGGAGTTGAGGGACAACTGGGCCCATTTTCCCTGTTGGATCACAAGTTGAGGCAGATGAGTTTGGTCCTCGGGGCCTTGGTACAGCTCTCCTCACTGGGCCATGGATGAGAGCAGGGATGGAGAGAGCCCATGGAGCTGCCCATCCCCTCCACCTGGACACTACCTCCTCCAGGGCTCAGCTCCTGACACTCTCCCCAAGGCCTCTCAGCCTAGGCCAGGCCTGAAGTGATCCTCTGTCATCTGCAACCTTCTAGGATCTGGGTAGCTTTAGGTCATACAGGGACCTCAGAGGAGGGCTGAAGTCATTAGATGTCTGGTCATGAAGATGGATCCCAGGGAACTGGTTTCCTCATGGGGTCCACAGGTGGGGCATCCAGGTACGCAGTGTGTAGAGCTTTGCAGCTGTGAATGGCGGGGGGAGGGGGTTAACACCTGTGAGGGCAGAGCTCCACTCAGCCTGTCAGTGTGGCAGGTAGGAGATCAAGCAGGGCCCTGGGTGGTTTCTGAGGTGGTAGAAGATCTGACTTGGACCTGGCAGGGTGGGCAGCTCTGCCAGCCGAGGGTCAGTGTTGGCCTGGGGTGTTTCCCACCCGTTTCCTGAATGCCATTTTGAGCTCTCCACCCAGAGCATGGGCTTGTGTAGCTAGGCTGGCTCAGGTCTGGGCTCACAGGACCCCAGGGAGAACTTGCTTCATGAGGGAGGCCAGGGAAGGCAGGGGCATACCCTACTTGCCTTGCAGGTAACTTAATCCTGGATGTGAGAGTTTCTTCACTTGCCAAATTGATTTTCCCTTCCAGCTCTGGAGTGAAGACAAGCCTGGCCCAGAGGTCAGCAGGCCACCAGGCTACCCTCCTCCCCTGATTGACTGCCTCTGCCTTCCCTGTGTGTCTCACCTGTCCAGGCCATTTTCCTTGCACTGATTGGAGCCAGCTTCCTAAACCCACACCTGCAGTGTGAGCTCCTTAAACTGTAGCCAATGACCTGGTCTTGCACATGGCTCTCACCCTGTCACCTTGTCACCCCTGAGCCTTTGTTCTTTCTGTCCCTTCTGCCTGGAAACTTCACCCGTCACTGCTCTGTCTCCTGCTGCAGGAAGCTGCCCACCATCTCTCCCCAGTGCTCCTCAAGCATTGTGCACACATCTCTCATTGCACCGAGGTGCTCCTGGACTTGTATTTTCTATCTGTCAGGGTATTATCCCTGAGAGCAGCAACTTAGGAGGAGTTTTGTGAACTAAACCCATCATGGATGGGACCAAGGAAAGTTGGAGGAAATCCTCTGGTAGATGGTGACTGCTGAGCAGTCTGGGGAGAGCAACCTTTTATCTCAGCCTTTTGCCTCTCCTGAGACCCTTGGACAGGCATACCACTGAAGGGCCAATAGGCTGGAACTCACGCGGAGGTTGGAAGGCCAGTGGTAACACCGGTAAGCTTCTACACAGAATACCTACAAGACGCTTGTACTGTTTTCCAGGGTTTGTACATCTCGTCTCTAACCCTCCCTGAGCCCTGTGAGGTAAATAGTATGGAAAACATTCCTCTGATGAAGAAACTGAGGTTCAGAGAGGTTTCGGAAACTTGCCCAGGGTCCCACAGCTGGAGCAGAGTTTAGAATCCATGTTGGTCTCCTCAGAAGCCCATTTCTTTCCATGACTCCACTCTGGTACTCCATGAGTCTGGCCTGTGAGAGCAAGTCCTGTCCAGAAAGGTCTATCCAGCCTGAAGAGTGTGTGCTGTTTGCTTCTTCCCGAGCATTCTGTCAGGGTCCCTGGCATGAGCATCTGACAACTTATGTAAACTCTTATGGGTGTGAGCCCTGACGTCAGGGCCCAGCTCCTCCTCTGTTAGTGTTTTCTAATTGGTATTAGCTCAGCAGTTGCTTTAGTAATTGATACTGATGAAAAAACTTTTAATTACATAATGAAATATTCTCCAAGGAACAGGCCCTTGTGTAATGCCTTAGCCATGTGTGGGGCAGGGGGCAGCTGAAGGGGGTGTTCAGGATGAGTTGACATGCATTCCCCCACAGCGTGCCTCTGCATTTTTCCATGGTGACTACAAGATGGATTTGGGGACTTGAATGGCCCGTGGGGATAACATAGGAATCTGTGGGCCACAGGGAAACAGCTGCGCCATTTTGCTCCTAGTGGACCAGAGAAAGCGGAGTGCATAAGAAGCCTTGTTTTGAAATGTGTTTTCAAAACACAGGGTTTCATAACAGCCACGATTGCAGAAACAGCTGCCGATGGGAACAGCTTCCTGGAAAGCAGAGGCCTCCATGACAGTTGGGATCGAAAAGGCCAGGCCACCTTGCAAAACAGGTTTGACCTCATCAGAGTGGACCCTGCTCTGCACACACACGACTGCCCTCCGGCTGAGGTTGCATTTCCCATTTTTAGCTTCTGATGTGCTGCACTGGGCCTGTATTTCAAGGTTTGGGGCAACGCGGGGGACTCAAATGGATTCCCAGCCCTCCTCCCACCCCAAGTCCATGGTGCCAACAGAGTAGCCTGAGGTAACTCCTTCTGCATTGGTCACCTCGAGATGACCTGTGTGTCTCTGCTGTCTGACTGCACGGACTGGACCAGTCAGAGGCAGCATCTTGTGCACGGGTGCATGGTCTGCTGCAGGATGCTGCCCAACAGAGACTCAAGGTTTGGTGTTCAGCCAGATCCTCTCCTGTACTGTACTCAAGAGGGACAGAGGTGAGCAGGCAGGGAAAAGACAGAAGTTAAGAGAAGCCATGGGCTAGCGGGGACTGTGGAGAGAGAATCTGATAGCAACAGGAGGAGATAGGAAGACAAGGTCACATCAGAACCACAGAGAAAACAGCCCTGGAAGGTAGCTCCTGTCCACGGGGCCTCACTGAGCACCTCCATGTAGCCACACATCTGTGTCCCTGGAAAGCCTCTGAGTTCCTGCCCCCTAATGGAACCTACCCAGGGAAGATCCCACCCATGTTCTTTCCCCTGCAGGTGGGTCTGCTGGGCATCACAGATGGGCATGGAGCAGATTCTGCGGATTGGAATGGCCAGCCTTGGCCCCATCTCCCTCCCTCACTTCCTTGGACTTTTAGGCCTGGGACAGTGGCTTTAGGACGATCTGCTTCTCTGTCAGAAGGAAGTGGGGGGTGCACTCTGCTGGGAGTTGGCAGCCCCAGGAGACCATGTTTCCAAACCAGAGTTTCCCACAGAGGTGGAAGGACACGGTTCTGCTTTGGATTTGGACAGGGTCTTGCTGCATTTTTCCAATGTTGGTTCAACGAAACTCAAAACTTTTTCCTGACGCTTTCTTCCCCTCATTTTTAAGTTACTCTGTATGTGCAGAGGAAGGCAGGACATGTGCTTTTGATTCCTCTACCCTGAAATCATCACCCTTTCTCCCTTGAGAAGCCCCAAGTCTCAGAAACCTTTGGAGACACTTAAGCCCTTTCACCCCCTCTTTAAACCAGGACCCTGCATGCTGCTGAAAGAAAATGAATGCGGAGGGTTTTAATCAAGACAAAAGGCATTCCTCCCTCCCCATCCCTGGCGGTCAAGGGCAACCTAAGTAGCAGCCGCATTCTCGGGAAGCCAGGCCTTGGAGAAATCAGCACCTGGGTTCAGCCAGCGGGGGCTGAAAAGAAGAGCAACGGGGTGTCAAGTTGTAAATGATTGTCAAGGGCTGACTCGGGCATCGGGCCCTTCAGCAGCAACACGCTGAACTTCAGTCTCCTCCTCCCTGGGGACTCAGGGGCTCATGCACACTGGCCCCACGTTCTGTACCAGCACTCGTGTCTTGAGGCAGCAGCTCCTCTCAGGCAAGCTGATGTGACAATGATGTGGCAGGGGTGCTGGACAGGACAGCAAAGCTGCAGGCTCTGCACTTGAACTGTAAGGGTTCAAGTGTTCTGGACCAGCTCTGTGGCAGACAGAAGAGTATGTCGTAAGAATCAGGGCTGTGTTCCCCAGGGGAGGTGCACGCAGGGGTCAAGGGCGTGGGCTGCTGGGGCTCAAGTCGCAGCTCTGCCTTTGCCAGCTGTGGGCTCTGGCACATCTTGCTTTGGTTTCTGTGCCTCTGTTTCCATGGTTCTGGCGACCCATGACGTGTGAGTGTGTGCACGTGCCTGGGGTCGAGCAAACAGTCTTCACGTTTGCTCAAGACTGCTGGGTATATGAGTGAGGGACACGATGCCCCGGATTTGCTTTAAAACTACAGGGGAGTTGGGAAATGTGTGGGATGCAGAAGAAACAAGATTGTCTGTGGGTTGAGAGCTGTTGAATCTTGGCGATAAGTACAGAGGAGTTTATTATATGATTCTATTTTTGTTTTTGAAGTTTTTTCATAAAAGAAAAAAATCCATAATAAAGTTTTGTATATGTATATGTGTGCGTATACATGTCTATTAAATATAAATTCACACACATTTATGAGAATAATATTAATATGGTATGTAGTATGCAGTGTACAAGCTGATTTTAAAAGGCACACAGATGAACTTTTAAACATAATAACCATGTATTTAAAATATGACCACTTACAGCAAGTGATCATGGGCCAAGGTAGTACAAAATATTTCCTTTTAAAATGAAGGTGAGTTGACAAAGTGAGTTAATTTAATGGAAGGAATGAGAAGATAGTATGAGCAGAAGAGATGTGTGGCGGTGGCAAAGGGTGTGGTAGAAATTGAATTGCTGAAGCTTTGGAAACGTCACTGAGGTACTGATGGGAGAGGCTTACTCTGAAGGCATGCTGTGTCAGCTTTACGTGGTCACTTA
>JAJEJO010000911.1:474712-501234 GCA_020662805.1 Glaucomys volans
GTGGGACTGGGGGCTTTGGAGGTGCACAGACTTTGACTCAACTTTTAACTCTGCTACACAGTGTCCTGTGACCTCTGGCCAATGACTTGTTGCTCTGCCTCATTTCCTCATCTGCCAATCTGGGATGTCACTACCCATGTTACAGGGCCCTTGTGAGAATTGAGATAATGTGTGTGGGGCAACTGGCACAGTGCCTGGCATGTATCAGATGTCTAATCAATGGTAAGGCACTTGAGAAAGAGGGAGAGAAGGCAAGAGAGGGCCTACACTCCAAGGAGGTCTGGGCATGAGCCTCACAGATCCAGGCCTTCAATCAGAGCAGTTTAACTTGTACTTCTGGCACAATTGTAATGAGTGTATTTTCTGTTTGTTTTGCTATTTTCTCAGTCTGTGGCTTCTGGGATATGGTCTAGAGCCTAGTGGGAGGGCATATTGAGCAGATGGCAGGGGGACTTGTCAACTGATACCATCAACATGTTAAACGTTAGCTACAAGATATATATTTGGCTTGCTCCAGTAACACCATTGGTTTGGGAATTCTGTGGCTTGAAAGAGCTCTCACCTAGTCAAGTCAAAACCAACTGTCCACAATGCACTGATAGTTTTTATTGAGTGTTTGCATGGGCCAAGGGCAGTGCTAAGTACTCCACATTAATTTTCTGATGTAACCATCATGACAGCCCTCCAAGGAAGGTGCCCCTGTTCCCACATCACAGCTCAGCAAGTTCAAGTTTAAAGGATGTGGTGATTTCCCAAGGGCCCCCCAGAAAGCAGGTGACAGGACCAGGATAGAACTAGGTGATTTTGAAACCCAACTGCTTGGCCACAGGACTCCATCAGCCCTCTGTCCAGTGGTCCTATATACTTCTAAAGGACCCCATTTGCCTCAGGACCAGCATATCTCTTTTTCCAGTGTGCCACCCTGGTCTTGGGATGGTGGCATGAAGCTCTCCTTGGGCCAGCTTGTGAGGAGAGCTGCTTGGTGGCCAGGGGACCAGCCTGAGTGAGCTGCATCTTGGCTGAGCTATGGCTTCTCCTAGTCTGGAGACCCTTTAGACATTTGCACTTAAAAGTACAAGCTCTGCACATCTTCAGAGGGGAAGTAATGACAAGCAGTCTTTGAACATTTGCAAATTATATTTTTAGGTCGAAAGGACCTTCCTTTTTTATGTGTGTTGGGGTGTAGGGATGGAAAACATATGCCTTGGTTTCTGTCACTTGTGCCCGGAATCCCAAAGATAATGGCTGAGTTTCACGGTAGTCTGTTAACAGATTTTCAAATAATTTTCCACTAATCCAGCAGTTCTCTGTAGATACTCCATAGGCACGTGAACTTTCCAAAGAGAGAAAAATAGCCATGGTTTATATATTGTGATTTTCATTAAGTGAATTCATATCCCTTCTGAAGGGGGTCATCTCCTATACGGAAAAAGAAAATGTTGGCGGTCACATCAGGGGATACTCAGTAAATATGAACTGTTGCTGTGGGCACAGGGCAAGTGTGCCAGCATTTATATGTTGTTGTTTTTCAAGTGGTTTCCAGGCTCTTCACTTATTCCAGAGATGTCATTACTCCATGATTTTGGGT
This sequence comes from Glaucomys volans, assembly GCA_020662805.1. Lineage (NCBI taxonomy): Eukaryota > Metazoa > Chordata > Mammalia > Rodentia > Sciuridae > Glaucomys > Glaucomys volans. The sequence goes on from JAJEJO010000911.1 coordinate 476,301, forward strand.
GGCTTTCCCTAGGTGTCTGCCTCAGACTTTATGACATGTTTACTTCAGTGCCTTTAATGGAGGCAATTCTTTGTTCCCAGGGGCAGATTTGGCCCTCAGAAAGCCTCCAAACAAAAATACATTGCTGATGGGACTGCACATTGGTGTGGCCACTCTGGAAAGCAGTATGGAGATTCCTCAGAAAACTCGGAATGGAGCCACCATTTGACCCAGTTATGCCACTCCTTGGTTTACACCCAAAGGACTTAAAATCAGCATACTATAGTGATACAGTCACATCAATGTTTATAGCAGCTCAATTTGCAATAGCTAAGCTATGGGACCAACCTAGCTGTCCTTCAACAACTGAATGGATAAAGAAAATGTGGTATATATGCACAATGGAATATTACTCAGCTGTAAAAACGAATGATTTTATGACATTTGCCTGTCAATGGATGGAATTGTAGACTATCATGCTAAGTGAAAAAAGCCAATCCCTCAAAACCAAAGGTCAAATGTTCTTTCTGATACGTGGATGCTAACACACAATAAGGGAGGTGGAGGGAAGGATAGAAGTTCTTTAGATTCGACAAAGGGAAATAAAGGGAAGGGAGAGGGGAAGAGCATAGGAAAGACAGTAGAATGAATTGGACGTAATTTTCCTATGTTCATATAGGAAAACATAACCAGCATAACTCCACATCATGTACAACCACAAGAATCGGAAGTTATATTCCACACATGTATGATATGTCAAAATATACTCTAATGTATATCTAAAAAGAACAAATAAAAAAAAGAAAGCCCCCAAACTCAGAGCAATAGAGTTTATGTGTAGGTTAATTGAATCAGCTCTCAATGGTCATAGTACTGCTACAAAAGAAACAACATTCAAAACCTTAGGGACATATCATAACATTCTTTAGCTCATGAGTCTTCAAGGGTTCAGTTGGTCTGGGTTGGGTTTGGTTGATCTTGGCTGGGCTCACTCAGGCGTCTGCTATTGACTGGCCTCTGCTGAGCTTGCTCAGATATCTAGGGTGCAGTTGGATGACCATTCTCAGCTGGGATATCTGGGGGACTGAAGTCTGTTTGACTCACCTTTCATACTCTGGCAGGCTTACTAGGGTACATTCTTATGACAATGGTAGAGGCATAAATGGAAGGAAACCAGCATGCAAGTTGATTTCAAGCCTGTGCATCATTTCTGCCAACACCCCACCTGCCAAGAAACTCATATGGTAAAGGATACAGAGGAAATGAAGAATTGTGACTCTTTTGAGTTATCTACTACAGTGAATAAATTCTGGAACTCTTTGTTGTTGTTCCAAGGGGTGTTGTGACCTCAAAACCCTCACGGTGCTCTTGTGAATGATCAGTGAACTGTCCCAGTAAAGCATTCCAGATAGCTGTCTAGAGGGGACAATTCCAAATGACCTGTGAGCAACAGCAGCATCTTTCAGTGGAAGGCTGTGGCCTCAAAGGTAACTACTGGACAGGACAGTGTTCTTTGGGTAAAGGGTTGAGAGTTCCCTCTTGGGCTTATCAGGTTGAATTAATTTTGCATTGAAAATCTTACCCTGTATCCTCCAAACAATGAACTGGTCTTCCATGTATAAACTGCTTTTAATTTTTCTCTGCAGCAGCCAGGCCTTTGAACAATGAAGACTGGATCTCTTTCAATAACTCCTTTCCTTGGCTACACTGGCCCAAGCGTGCCTTTCTCCACTTTGGCTGACTGATGGAGCCTGCAGGGTAGAACTAAATAGGAAGCATTACTAATTGCCACTCTTCTGTTGTACTAAGCTAGGCAGCCTTTTGTGCTGTCTTAGACCCTGGGCATACAGAGACAGGCAGGAGGAGGAGAAGGGGCATGGAAATAGGGACAAAGCATCTGAGCAGATAGAGCCAAGGGTTGCTACACCTTTCAATGCTTCAAATGTTCACCTTAAACTAGGTTTCTTTCTTTTCTTTTTCTGGGTACTGGGGATTGAACTCAGGGGCACTTGACCATGGAGCCACATCCCCAGCCCATTTTGTAATTTATTTAGAGACAGGGTCTCACTAAGTTGCTTATCACCTTGCTTTTGTTGAGGCTGGCTATGAACTTGAGATCCTCCTGCCTCAGCCTCCCGAGCTGCTGGGATTACAGGCATGCAACACTGCACCTAGCTTGAACTAAGTTTCTAACTCTATCCTCAAATCCTAGACTGAAACAGGGTATGGATTTTGGTCTTTTGGCTGCACAGCGAGGTCAGTAAAGATGGCCAGGAACAGTAAGTCCAGGAGGCACTGAGCACCTCTTAGCTCAAAGTACACTCGTGAATAGTCAGTTTTCTCCTTCGAACACCAGGCCCCAGGGAACAGAACAGCTGCTCCCCTGGCTTTATCTGTGTGCATATGGATGGGACTTGGTGCCTGCAGAGGACCAGCGAGGTCTATGAGGAGGGAGTGGATGCGGGGCTGGAGCTGCCTCAAGACGGGCAGCAGACAGGTGAGCAGCTCTTCTAGATTCACAGTCCAGGGCCTAAGGGTCATTTAAAGAGGAGCAGCACAGGTAGCAGGGGCCAGCATCTCCAGACACAAGTTCCACTTGGGGTCAGAGTACCCGCTGCAGGAATCCCTCCCAGTACACTTGCCCACCACTACTGTCAGATACATTCTTGGCCTTCAGAGAGGCTGCCAGGCTGGGTCCATGGGCTCAAAGATAGCAGCCCACGTGAGGGTCAGGTTGTGAAGTATTTAAAAAAGCAACAGACAATCCAGTGTGCCCTGGGTGATATTAAAAAGTCGACTGAGGATAGGAGGCACCTTTTACTACTCATGCCAATGCTTTCCTGAGCACCTACTGTGCACCCTGTGTAGGTGCTCAGTGCTCTGGGGCAGACTAAATAAAGATCCAGTCTCAGTTTTCAGTAAGCTGAGGGGTGGGGTGGTAGTGTGTCCTCAACAACTGCGTGAATAAACAGGAAACAGTCAGTAGGGAGCGATTACACACCATTTATTCATCTCCTAGCACCTGGTCTAGGAATTGGTGGGACTTCAGGAATGGATCCCTAAGAGGCCACCACACAGATACAGGGTCCACTGCTCCTGAGTCGAGTCCTCGTGTAGAGTGGGGGTGGGAACTTCTGTCCCTCCTCAACCCCTACACCTATGGGTGAGCTGAGGCTTCCCCTGCTCCTCCCTTCAGAGCCTTCCTGTCTTCCCTTTCCCCCACAGTAGGCTCCTATCTTATGGGAGATGGGCCAAGCCTTCAGCTGCCAGGAGTCTGCAGGGAGGTGAAGCATTTAGGGAATGGGTTGAGGGAGCTGAAAATGGGGATGGGCTCTGGAGCCATTTTAACCACCGTGTGGCCACCAACCCATCTTGGCATCCTTAAGGGTCCACCCAGATCTCCTCTGTGGGACTCACGCCCCTGTCCCCCAGATTTTGGGAATATCATTGCTGATGGCTCACTGTTCACATCTGTCACTGGGCCTTGCCCTCTGAAACCGAAAAAGACCTGCTGTTAGGTCATGTCCCCTCCTAGGGTGGTCCATAGGTCAGCGACTGTGTGTGCATAGCAAGAGCCAGTCAGCAGGCTCAACTGAGGCCTCAGGGGCAAATTTCACTGTGGGTCAGCCTCTACCACTGCCTGATTCTGCTTTCCTCACTTCCTTCCTGGTGTCTTCCACAAGAGCATTGCAGGAGGACTTCCACACACAGCTCTCTCTACCTCAGGGTCTTTTCAGGGAACTCAGTCTTTTTGGTTGTACCTAGCATGGTCTGGGAATCATTGCTGGCAGTGAGGACCCCGTCACTGTGGGAGGCAGAGGCTCACAGACTTCTGGTGTGCCGCGGAGGTGCAGCAATGAACTGAGATGGGATACTGTGGAACGCATTTGGGGGTGAGGTATTGTTTCTGAATTTGAAAGGTTTGTGGGAAATAAGTAACTATGATAATTATAAAATCCGGTGACTGTTGCTGAGTGCTGTTGATTTGTTGAAGAGGGATAATGGTGGGTTCTTGATAACTAATCACTCATTTAAAGAAAAAATGGGAAAGCAAGAATACCTTCTTAGTAACATTTAAGTGTTATGCAGCCAGAAGGTCAGACTTACTTGCAAAAGTAAGAATTTCAGAAGTTGAGCTCCCAGAAAACCTTGCATAACAAGTCGAGGGCCCTTGAGATGTCAGTGTTGGGTAGATGCAATGGAGAACCTTGAACTTCCACCTTCCCTTATAGCTGTTGGGCAGAAGCGTCTGCTCCCCATTATTAGACAATATTTATCCTCCCTCCCTTGTGTCCCTCTCATTTCCCCACCTTGTTTTAAGATCATATGAAGGCATCAATTTCAAATGGTGCAGGAGTTTAAATGTTCAAACTCCTTGGGATTTAGCCCCACTTCTGATTACCAGACCAATAACAAGGGCCAGATCCTAGGAGAGATGAATGGGGAGATGCTGGACACCTAAGGGATATATACTGATGGAGGGACAGTATCTGGATAATATTTTAAAAAGAAAACTTCACTGATGCATAAAAATTATACATATTTATGGAGTATCATGTGATATGCATATATATACACATACATGTATGTATACATATGTATGTCTATTTGGTACATAATGCTCAAATAAGGTCTGTCTCCTCAAATACTTATCATTTTCTATGGTGAAACTTTCAAAATCCTTTCTTCTAGCTTTTTGGAAATGTACAGTACCTTCTTATTGCCCATAGCTACCTTACTGGCGATAGCACCCCAGAACCTCTTGCCCATGTTTAACTGTAACTTGGTATCTATGGATCAGCCTTTCCCTGTCCCTCCTGCCCGCTACTCTCCCCAGCCCCTGGTAGCTATCACCCCCCCTTAACTCCTATGAGATCAACTTTTTCAGATTTCACATGAGTGAGATTACATGACACTTGTCTTTCTGTGCCTGACTTATTTCCCTTAACACAATGACCTCCAGTTCCATTCATGTTGTTAAAAATGACAGGATTTCATTTTTTTGTATTGGCTGAAGAGTATTGCATTGTGTACATGCACCACATTTTTGTTACCCATTCATCCACTGATGGACACTTGGGTTGTTCCATTTCTTGGTTATTGTGTGTTAACATTGCACAACAAATGTGGGGGTGCAGATGTCTCTTCAACATATGGATTTCATTTCCTTTTCCTTTGGATACATATCCAGTAGTAGGATTGTTGCATCATATAGTAATTCTATTTTTGTTTTGTTTTGAGAAACCTCCATACTTTTTTCATAAATTTTGACCTGATTTACACCCACACCAACAATGTGCAGGAGCACTCATTTCTCCACATCCTCACCAGCACTTGTTATCTTTTATCTTTTTGATAATAGTCATTCTAATAGGAGTGAAGTGATATCTTATTGTGGTTTTGATTTGCATACTCACAATGGTTAGTGACATTGAACATTTTTTTTACTATACCTGTTGGCATTTGTATGTCTTCTTTTGAGAAATATCTATTTAGGTCCATTGTTCATTTTAAATCAGCTTTCATATTATTTTTCTATTGAGTTGATTGACATGTATATTCTGGATATTAATTCCTTGTCTGATACATAGTTTGTAAATATTTTTCTCTTCCCGTAAGTTGTCATTTCACTCTATTGATTTTGTCCTTTGCTATGAAGAAGATTTTTGTTTGATATAATCCTACTTGTCTATTTTTGCTTTTGTTTTCTATGTTTTGGGAGTTTTATTCAAAAAATCCTTTCCTAGTCCAAAATCTGGAAGCATTTGCCCTATGTTCTGGTGGTTTTCTAGTGTCAGGTCTTACATTTTAAGTCTTTAATACATTTTGAACTTTGCCTGTGGGGAGAGGTGAGAGATAAGTAAGAGTTTCATTCATTGGCATGTATACCTCCAATTTTCCCAGCATCATTTGTTGAAGAGACTGTCCTTTCCCCAATGCATATTCTCGGCACCCTTATTGAAGACCAGTTGGCTGCAGATGCTGTGTTGACTTCCAGTGTCTCTATTCTGTTCCACTGGTCCATGTGTCACTTTTTAGGCCAGTCCCATGCTGTTGTGATGGCTACAGCTTTGTAGGATATTTTGAAGTCAGGTACAGTAATACCTTTGCTTTTTTCTTTTTTCTCAACAGTTTTGCTTGTTGAGAGTTTTTCTTGCGAGTGTTTCCATGTGAATTTTACAATTTTTTTTTTGTTCTATAAAGAATGCCATTGGTGGGGACTGCACTGAGGCTGTTGGCTAATTTGTTGTATGAGTGGAGGGCGTTAGGAGGGTGTGCATGGGATTGGATCAGGGCACTGTGTCAAGGGAGGTCGAATATGAAGTTAGATGGGGAGAGTTTATTGACATGGTAGCACATGTCCTGACAAGAACCCCAGAAGATGGTGCTAATATGCTGTGAGGATGGCTGTTGGGAACTTGGCACAAGTGACAACACACACTGAGTAAAGTAGACGTGACAACTGCTGTGGCAGACAATGTGGAAGGGACTTAAAGGCTTAGAGAACAGAGTGGATGTACTACCTAAGGTTGGAAAAAGTTGGCTGTGCTCTGTGCTAGGTTGGAGGGGACATTCTGTTTACCAAGGTGATGGGAATGTGCTGAGAGGGGCATTAGCATCATTGGGAAGCCCCGTGGACCAGGGCTGATGCTAAGAGATTCTGTTACAATACTGAACTCCTCATGGAGAATGAAAGGGTGGATGATGGCATCCCAAATGCTAGAGGCCAGATAGCAGAGCCTAACTTTCAGAAGTAAGGTGCAGGGTGGGTGTGACTGCGGCTATGAGCAGCAGTGTCTGAACGGTAGCAAGAGGTCCCCCTGTGCACTACCGTAGAGCTGATGGAAGGCAGGCAGCCTACACAAACCCTGGTTAATATATGTACATAGTTAAAATAAACTGATAATGATTGACTGGGAGGCTAAAGGCAAGTGGCCTGCTAAAAAATTGTCACCTTTGCCCATTTTCCAGACCTGAGCTAGTTCTCAGAAGGAAGGTCTAGGTCCCTTATCAGGAAGGACTGCAACTGTGAAGCAACTTTACTCAGTAGTAGTCACCCCAGAACTTTCCCAAAGTAGCTGATAACCATTTATTTAGGTAACCATGCACTGGGAAGAACACTCAGACTTTCGAAAAAGTCTGGAAAATTTTCATCAGACTTTTCATTGTCTGAATTGACATTGATCCCCAGGGACTCAAAGTACCATAAAGGTTCCTTTTCAGTGGGGAGAAATGAAGTCCATGAAATACATGGAGTCCTGGCTCACAGTGGGTTCACTGGATACATAGATCCACCCGCCGTCATTTCCCTAGGCCCCAAATGTGTAGCTGGAGTGGACTTGCTTGGTAGTTTGAAGAACACTCACATTAACTTCTTGAACTGTTGGTAATAACTGTTATAGGGAGAAAAACCAAGTGGAACTGAAACTACCCTCATATCTGGCCAGCATAGTACCAATATGTACCTAGGAATACCTTGTTGGATCCTAAGGACGATAGTGGACTGCCACATATTTAACCAGTGATAAATTCTGGGCTGACATCTCACCTTTTGAAATGAGTCAGATCTCATTGGATGACATGATCCTAACTCAGGTACATCAAGATCACCTGAATATCATCATCCCAAACAAGGACTTCAGGTCCTCACCAGAGGCATCCTACTGGCTTATTCTGAAATATGCACCTCGTATACACCATGGACAATTTCTAAAGCTTACACAACAGAAAAACGCAATATTGCCAGTCAGTCAACATCACTCAGTAGTCTGCTTTTCTGCTATGGGTCAGTTCTATCTGTTGGCTTTGACATATCTTCCGTATTTCTTTTCTCTTGCATCTTATCTCCAATAATTTTGTACAGAATCAGGTTCATTTTTGGCAGTACAACTCAGTCTGCACTTTTATTTCAACACAAAATATAGCTCCCACTGTAGCTGCTGAGCCAGATGTCCTATCCTTGGTGACAGAAGACTGACACAGTCTCCAGAAGGTGACACACAAACACCTTTTCTCCGGGATGATGTTGTTTCTCTCACCTTATGTTACAACATAGTCCTAAGGGACCTAGACATTCTTTGTTTTCTATATTAATGACAACATGCTAATTAAACTGATTGAATAAAAAAGGGCAAGTGGATAGGCGGCATGGTCTACAGATGATTGGAGGTAAATCCTATGAAGATACAGAGGTTGTCTATATCTGTCAAATTTTTAGGAATTTGGTGGTCAGATGCCTGCTGAAATATGCCTCCAAGGAACAATGATTGCTTCTATGCAGAAGCAGCATAATGCTTGGTAGGCTTTCATTAATTCTGGGGGTAACATATGCCACATTTGAGAACACTAGCTTGATCCAGTTAAGGAGAATCAGGGGAGTTGATACTTTTAGTGGGGCTTAGAAAGGGCTTTGAAGCAGGTCCCAGCTGTGGTGCAAACAGCCTGCCAGGTGGATCATTTGACCTAGTAGATCCTACAGAGCTGGCAGTTGATAGCTTATAACAGAGGTTGGCTGATGCAAAATGGTCAAGTAATTCTACCACCTGGCTGTTCAATACTTCTTTGGTACCCTGATCTTGGCACCACCGTGAACTGAGGCACCTGGCTTATCTGGCAGAGTTCCAGCCTGATCCAAGATCCCACTCAGATACTCTTGGGAAGTGCATCACCTGCACAATTGTATCTTTGGGGAAAACAAAGTGTTCAGAGCCCTCTAGTAGTGGTTCACAATATCTCTGTAAAGGAGCTCCAGCAAGGATGTTTTCATACTTGATAGATAAGAAAACTCAGGCATGGCTAACTTGTAATAGTAGGACGTTAAGGGTCTTGTTGAGCCTCATCCAGGGAGTCTTTCATTTCTGCATTCATCAGTGGTTTATTGAACAACTCTTCTGGAATGAAACGCTCTCTGCCACCGGGGAATCCTGGCAAACTGGATGTGGTCCCTGTCCTTAAAGAACTCATGGTTTGGTGTGGATGTAGGAGAAAGGGAAAGTGGAAGACAGTATACAGATAATTTTGACACTGTGGGATAAATGTTAGCAGGGAAGTACAGGGTGCTGGGTTGAACTTGGAGGAGACTCACCTGATCTAGGAGAGATGTATCCCCAGTGCTTGATGTGGTGGAGTCAGGGTCAGGGACGTAGAGGGGGGTTGGTTGGGAGAATAGTTTTTTGGGTCCCAGACTCCTTTCTTGTTAGTGGTTCCTGCTCCCAGGGCAGCTGTCCCTTGAACTGCAGCAGCGGGTGAGGCCCTGGCCCATTTCATTATGGAGGTTTGTTTCCAGATTCATCTCCTAAGCCCTATTAAGTCTCTTACTTAGTGAGGAAGCAGCAAATCAAGATGACATTTCAAAAGCAGTGGCCCAGCCTGTTCCTGGAGGAACAGCTAAATCCTCACCCATATTAAATACCTTCTCAACAGCAGCGGCTGGGCCATTTAGGAAAATTAAAAGGAAAGAGAGGAATGGAGGGTGGGGAGATTAAAAACAAGTGTAATAGTGTTTCCAGTCCTGTGGCAATTAAGAGACCTCAGATCTGGCCTTTTCACTTGATCCTTGTCCTGGCTTATCCTGCATCTGCATCCATTCAGAGGGTTGGTCATTAGGAAAGTGGTTTTGCAATGAGGTACTCAGGTTTCCAGTTCTCTATCATTAGGCCAGCCAGGTACTTGGCTCATGGCTGACCCAAGACTGCGTGTCACATAGCACATGTGCTCCTGAGCCTTTTGTACTGAGAAAAATCACTGTGTAAAGAGATTTCTATAAGGCAGTAGATTTCAAGATCAGTCTTTACTCAAGACAATGCCCAGCAAAGGAACTAGCAGATAAACATGGGGAAGACAGTTACCTTTGCCAAACTTTCACAGTGCTGAAGTAAAAGAACTGCCTGATACCATTTTTAACCCATTGGCTTAATGGACTAAGGGAAGAGAACACTTAAATACTCTAAGGACATAGTCAGAAGGGCATGCGTGTGCACTGCTGGTGGAAGTACAGAATGATGTCAACATTTAGATTGCACTTCGGTCAAGTGCGTCAAGGTTTTTAATGTATGTTACGAATTCAAAAAATATTGCAGCAGTTGGTATAATTCTACTTCTAAAATTAGGTCCTAAGGAAATATTAGAGCTGTGGACAAAGAATTGGGCAGGAATATGGTCATTTCTGTAATTTGTAGGATTAAAAAAGAGAAGCAATTTCAGTGCTAAGGGATTTGTAATATTAAAGGAGGAACATCCCTCAGAAGAAATGGTTGTCAGTTGTTTCAAATGATCTTTATGAAAGGTAAGAATAGTCAAAGAATACTGAGTTAAAAAGGGTACAAAATGCATTATACAATATGAATTCTTATTACTGTCTCTTATCCTTCTCCTACCCTGCCCCACAGACACACACCCAGGAAATCTGTTTTAGTAGATTGCCATTTAACTGACCAGTCATTGAACTGGCTAATTGGGTCCCCTGACACTCGCCATTTCTTCTATAAACAAAGCAGAGGATGCACAGGACACTGGAGACGTGATGGCAGACCAGTTTGCACTTCTGCATCTTCCAGCTCAGCTATCTGTTGAGTCTATCATTTATTATTTTCTTACCCCTCTGCTGAATTCAATTTGAAGAATAAGTAATAGAGGATTTCTGCTTCTATATTCAAAAGTGTGGCTGACACATTTTTTTTGTGCCTATGTGGGCAGATTTGGTATAAAATTTAAATCTAGCTTTGAGAAAGATGCTGAGGAACTTTATTGTGCTCCAATGCTCTGATTGAGTAGCCTGGGGATAATCTGTTTGTTGAAAGCTTGGCCCGATTCACCTATACACTGTCTCAGCCTATGTTGTTGTCGTCTTCTCCTTCCTCCCCCCACCCCTGCCCCCTCCTCCTTCTTCTTTCTTCTTCTTCTTTTCTGGTAGGGAGGTAGATCATTCTTCTTTTTGTTAGCTTCAATGGGTATCAGTCTATTAATGTTTTCACATTTTTCTGAGCCAACATTGTAACTATATTTTTCTAGAAAAACATACCATTCTTTGTTTCCTTTAGTTTTTATTTTATAATTATATTATTATACACACTCACCCATGGTTGCTTGTACTCACTGTTGGAAATGTGGTTTTAAATTCTAGTAATAATGATAGTTACTTTTAATAAGCACTCACTGGGTGTCTGACACTGTGCTTGGTGGTTTAAATGCATGTTCTTAATTGTTCATCACAATAGCCTAGTGGTATAAGAACTTTTATCATTCCTACTTTCCAAATGAGAAAAATGTAAATAATAATTGTCTCAGACCATGCAATGTGTAGGTGGTGGAGCTGGGATTTGAGCCAACATTTGTTTGATTCTGAGCCTGTATTATCCATGCAGCTATGCTTTTATGTTTTTTATTTATTTATTTTTTTACCAATGTGGCTCTGCTCTCGAGAAAAACAGGACAAGCAGAGAGTGAGCAAACAAAATCACATGATGTAGTGTGATCACTCTGCCTTTTTAGGAATTTGCTCTTACTTCACCCAGGCTCTGGGCATTTTTACGCAGTCTTTTCTTGGCCTGTTTCCTGAATAGGAGCAGATTGGGGACTTATTCTAGCTACAATATTATGTGGATGCCTCATGTTTCTTCCATGGTTTAGGCAAAATTTATTTTGCACAAGGGTTATTTCTGGGGGCTGGGGATATAACTCAGTTAGTTGAGTGCCTTTAAAGCACAAGGCCCTGGGTTCAATCCCCAGCACCACAGGAGAAAAAAAAAAAAGGTTATTTCCCAGAGAAATGAAGCCTACTCCAGAGAGTACCAAAATATTTAGCCATTTTCAATGAAAATTAAAAGAAATACTTGGCAAATAAAAATTGTATGTTTGTGGTGTACAACATGACGTTTTGAAACACGTACAAGATATGTTTGTCTGTCTTCTCCTGCTATAACAGAATACCGCAGACTCGGAAGATTATAAACAACAGAAGTTTAATTGGTTCATGGTTCTGGAGGCTGGGATGTCCAGGAGCATGGTCCCAGCATCTGGTGAGGGCCTTGTTGATATGTCATAAAATACTGGCAGCCAAGTGAGCACGTGTGAGACACATAGAGAAAATGGGGCGACACTCATGTTTTTCCTTAGGAACCCACATACCACAATAACCCACTCCCATGACAACGACGGTCACCCCTCCTCGGGGTGGAGTCCTCCTGACCTGATCACATTTTAGAGGCCTACCTTTTATGACTGATACGGTGGCAGTTCAGTTTCACCATGAGTTTTGGAGGGGCATTGAGACCACAGCAGACAGTGGACACTGTGGAATGGTGAACTGGAGCTAATTATGTGCACATTAACTCAAGTACTTTCAATTTTTTTGTGTGTTGAGAATACTTAAAATCCACTTTTTTAGTGATTTTCAAGCGAACACTAAAACTTAGATGTTGTGTTGTGCAATAGATCTTTTAAACTTATGCCTTCTATTTACTTGGAGTTTCGTCTCCTTTGACCCAAATCTCCCCAGCCTCTGGTAATCACTGTTTTTCTGCTTGCTGCTCCTATGAGTTTGATTTTTTCCACTGGAGAATTTTGAAGATATTTCATATAATTCTTAATTTTCTTTTTGAAGTTCAGAATATGATTTAAGCTTTTCCCTTTATTTTTAAAACTTTTAGTTTGAAACAAAGTACTACTTTTTGTTTTATTTTAATTTAATTATTTAAATTTATTTTGATTCATTGTGCACAAATAGAGTATAGCTGTGGTTTCTCTGGTTGTACACGAAGTAGAGACATACCATTTGTGTAATCATACATGTACATAGGGTAATGATGTTTGTCTCATTCTGTTATTATTCTTATCCCCCTCCCCGATCCCACCCCTCTTTTTCCTCTATGCAATCCATCCTTCTTCCATTCTTGCCTCCCTCCCACCCCGCATTATGTATCATCATTCACTTATCAGAGAGATCATTGGGCCTTTGATTTTTTGGGATTGGCTAATCTCACTTAGCATGACATTCTCCAACTTCATCCATTCACATAGATGAATGGATAAAGAAACTGTGGTATATTTTTTCTTTTTAAAGAGATGGGGTTTTGCTTTGTTGCTCAGGCTGGCCTCAAACTCCAACTCCTGGGCTCACAAGATCCTCCTGCTTCTACTTCCTGAGTCACTGGGACTACAGGCATGTACCACCTCACTGGCCAATTGCCTGTTTTTAAACTGAAATATTATTGAGATTATTGTAGATGTACATGTAGTTGTAAGAAATAATATGGGAAGAACTGCTGCATGCTTTGCCTAGTTTCAGGGGCAACACTTTGCAAAGCTGTAGTATAAGATCACTATTGATACTGAGACAATCTGCCAATATTATTCAGACAGATTTCCTGGGTTTTATCTGAATTCACCTGTGAGTCCCTGTGCATTTGTATTCCACTGTACTCAGTTTTCTCACCTGAACATTTCCAACATCACAAGGATCCCTCATTTTCTGTTTACAACCATGTCACATTTTTTTTTCTGCTCTTTCTGTGTTTCTTAAGTACACAAATACACACAAATCTGATTTTGTGCTCAGCTGAGGAACAGGATTATGCCTTCACCTGATGGTCAGAGGACTGAAGCCTGAATCAGTGGCGATGTTCCTGCCACCTAACAGCACACCATGCACACAGAGACACATGGGCACACACTCATGGGCATCTGGAGGAAGCAGCCTGGCTGGGTAGAGCATACTTGCCTTTGTGAAGTCCTCCTCATGGTCATGTAAAAGAAAGAGTGCTCCAGTGTCCGATACCTTTGGGAAGTTGTGCTGTGTCGTCTTCTTGTACATCTACAAGGTACATAGCGCAGTAAAGTCTACAAAGTCCTACCATGAGAAATCTTACTTGGTTTCTTGTAGCTTTTCCCAAACTTACTTGATCTCAGAGCTTTTGGTTATAGAACTCTTGTTTCATCTTTAAAGTTTCCTACTGAACAAAACCTCAGGAACAGTAGAACAAGGATATGTCTTGGCACCAGAAGCCCCGGGTCTGACTCCCATTTTTCAGCCATGGGACCCATGCAAGTGACTTTAGGACATAGCTTCAAACATGAACTGAAGGAAGAGGCATCTGGAGGTGTCTCAGCAGTGAAATGAAGCCAGGAAAAGAGTGGTTTTATAAAACACTGTGCTCACCATTTGTACAACATACATTAGTTTCAAGTGCACCACGTTGTAAAGACTGCATTCACTGAGGCTTAAAGCAAGTCTGAAGACATTTAAAAGATTAAAACCCCTCAAGGAATTTTTTTTACCACAATATAATTAACAGCAAAAGGATAACTATGTTTGCAAATTAATATTATTTTAAATAAAACAAAACATCATGGAAATAAGCAAAGTATCTTCAACCGAATGAGAAAAATATTTGTACTTGTGTTTATACAGAAATCTCTATCACTTGAAGCATATAAAGATTGAAATTAGTGAACTTAGCATCCATCTTAAAAAATTAGGAAAACATAATTTTAGATAACAAATAGGAAGGAGAAGAAAAAATTGGTAAAAATAAATGAATGAAAGAGAAACCAAACATAAAGTAGAAGGGATTGGCAGAGTCAAATATGGTTTATTTAAAAGTCAAAGAAAGTTGTTAATGTCTTGGTTTTTAAGAAGATGTAAATAATGTTAGGAATGAAAAAGAGGGCAAAAAACTTCACAGTGATGGACACAGGGGATAGATGAAGAAAAGGATAACAAAACTTTTATGATAAAATGTTCAAAAGTTTAGATAGAACGGACGAGTTCCTCTAAGAACACAACTTTCCAAAATGGATATAAGAAATAGAAATTTTAGTAGTTTTGTGATTATTAAAAGGACTGAATCCCAAACCAAAAAAAATGTTGCACAAATAAAACATCACAGACAAGTTAACCTCTACAAACTAAGTAAGAAGTTACATTAACTTTATACAAACTCTTCCAGAAGATATAAAAAAGAAGGGACTCCCTAATTCATTTTAACAAAGCTAGTATAACCTTGATTCTAAAATCTGACATGAGCAGCATGAAAAATGAAAATAGCAAGCCAATTCCACTCATGAACAGAAATTATAAGATATAAGACACAGTATCAGTAAACTGAATTCAAAAATATACAGCATACACAAAATTCTTGACAGATTTGGATTTAAAAAATGCAAGATTAGCTTAAACTTTGAAAAGCAGTCAGTATAATTCATCAGATTAACAGGATGAAGAAAAATCATGTGATCATCTCGATAATTACAAAGTTTGATAAAATTCCATCTATGATTTAAAAAAAAGCTTTTGGAAAACTAGGAATAGAATGGAACTCAATCAGATGAGAGACATTTACACAAACTACCATCAGCCTAGTACTTCATGGTGAAATACTGAATTCTTTTACACCCTTATTCCTAAATATTAGGAATGAGGTGGGGAGTATTCACTGTCTCCACTTATGTTTAATATTGTCCTTAAAGTCCTAGACTGAGCAGTGAGATAAGGAAATAAATCAAATTTAGGAAAGAAATAAACAAAAGTTTCAATATTCAAAAAGGGTCAGATTACATATGTAGAACAGTCAAAAGAATTTACAGATAAAATGTGAGTAAAAGGGCTTAGCTGGATATAAAGATGATTGATTTGGTTTGAAAGTGTCCCCTAAAAGCTGTGTGTTACAAGCTTGGTCACCAGCCCATGGTACTACTGGGAAGTGGTGGAGCTTTGAAGAAGTTGGGCTCAAAGAGGTGGAAGGGAGTTAAGTCATTGGAGATGTGCCCTCAAAGGGGATATCAGGCCCCTTCCAGTTTTACTCTTTGCTTGCCAGCCACCATTAGGTGCACAGGTCTCCTGTGTCACCTGCTCCCATCATGATGTACTGTGCCACCACGGCCTCAAAGCAAAAAGATTAAGTGATTATGGTCTTAACCTCTGAAACTGTGAGCCCAAATAAACCTTTCCTCTTTTAAATTGATTATTTCAGGTATTTTGTCACAGTAACAGAAAACTAACAGCAGTGTGCAAAATTTAATTATATATGATTATAACAAACAAAAAAGATGATATTTGAAATATATCAAAAAATTAAACACCTAGAAGTAAATTTAATAAAACATATGTAAAATGTTTTACATTTTGTGAAATAAACTATTAAATATTATTAAAAGAAGGTTAAAAAAAAAGTCCTAAATAGATATAGATACATATCATGTTCATAGGTTGGAGATTTAATATTGTAAAGACATGAATTTGCTAAGTGATCTATAGATTCAATGCAATTTCAATTGAAGTCCCACTGATTTTTTTTTTTTTTTCAGTACTGTGGCTTGAACCCAACGGTGCTTTACAAGTAAATACATCACTAGCTCTTTTGATTTTTATTATGAGATAGGGACTCCTAATTTACCCAGACTGGTCTTGAACTTGCGATCCTCCTCAGTCTCCCAAGTAGCTGGTATGACAGAACCTGTGCCACGGCACCTGGCTCTGTTTTTTTCTTCAGATTTTTACAAGATAATTTGAAAATGTATATGGAAATGTGAAGAGACAAGAGCAGCAAAAACGATCTTGGAGAAAGAAAGAAGTATGTGGTGCTTCTTCAAGGTTTATTAAAGACCTGCCACTATTAGGAGCGTGTAACCGGCAGAAGGAGAGAAAGACAGCAGTGGGAAAGGTCTGAGGTCCAGAAACAGCGCACACAGGGGCGTTGATTTACGGCAGAGGTGTTGATTTACAGCCGAGGTGTTGATTTACGACAGAGGTGGCACCGCACAACAGTGGAGAGAACTCTCTTCGATAAGTGATGCTGGGAAAATTGAGTATCCACATGCAAGGAAAAAACTTGACTTTTACCTTACATCACACAAAAATCAAACCCAGATGTGCTCTGCATCTGAATGAGAAATGTAAAACAACGTAGCTTTGGGAAGATAAGCCAGGGCACATCTTTATGATTTTGAGGATACAGAGAAGTTTCTGTATTGCCCACAAAAACCACTAAACATAAAAAAGAGTACATTAACATTTAGGACTCGAGTTCATCAAAAGATGCCGTAAAGAGAGAGAAAAGGGAAGTGACAGGAGGGAAGAAGATATGCAGCAAAGGGTCCAGACCAACATCAGTGAAGGACTCCTGCAAAATAATGAGAAAAAGACAAACAGAAAACCAGCAAGGGACTTAAACAGGCATGTCACAGATGATGACGACCAGGTGTTCAACACATGTATTAGAAGTGATTGGTCTCATCGGTTAAAAGGGAAACGGAAATTCACACCCCAGTGAGATACCATTTTACCTACCAGAATGGCTGAAGTTTAAAAAAAAATTTGGTAATGTCCAATGTTGGCAAGATGTGGGGCACGGGAGCCATTCAGCATTGCTGGGGGGAGTGCTGTGTTGGTGCAACCACTGTGGAAACCAGTGAGGAATTATCCAGGGGAGTGACCAGCAATTCATTTTCTGGATATGTATGCCAAATAAATGTGTGTCTGTACTCCAGGATATGCATAAGAACGCTTACTAACAGCTTATAAATTATGGTATGTTCATGTACAGGAATATTACACAACAATGGAAAACGAACTCACACAGCACCAGAGATCAATCAATAAAAATACAGAAGGTGAGCTTTAGGAGCCTACGTAGTGTGTGAATCCATACATGGATACCATTAATGTGCAAGGAGGGCTGTGGTTGAAAGTGGCCTAATGTTATACTCCCCAAAAAGATTCTCAAATACCATCAAGAGGGAGAGTCAGCCCCACCCTAATCCCGTCCCTCCCTATAGCCACACCCTGATCCCTTCCCCTCCCTATAAATGCTGGCAACAAAGAACTGGCATGCGATCCCCCGGTACACCACTTTTAGGTGTAAGGGTGGTCATTGCTGGCCAGCTAAAATAAAGGCTTCTTTTGGCTTTATGTGAATGGCTTGGATGATTTTGTTTTCGTTGGGTATAACACTCTGATTACTTGTGGAGTTCAGTCAATGTTCAATTTTTTTTTACTTAAGTGGAGATCCTATAGATATTCAGTTTGCAGTATAGTACATTTCATTTTATTTGTTTTATTTTTGAGGTACTTCTGGTCCTAAGCATTTTAGATAAAGGATACCGAACCCATCATTCATCAGCATACATTTATACTGTAAGTAGTTGTGAACGTGAGTTAACAATACAATGTTTTGAAAGTTCTAGTATTTGAGAAATACTTGTTGGGTTTGCTGTGCCAGGTAGATTGCTGAGGGGAGAAGCTGAAGGTGTGGCTAGGAGATTTTGCACACGTTTTGTCCCCACAACCTTCCATCACATTGGGCCTCCTTGGTGTTTCTATCATACAGGTGAATTAACAAAAATTCCAAGAGGGGAAATCACTTACCTGAGTTTCCACAGCTTGTTTGTGGCTGGGCCAGAATTAGAATCTAGATCTAGGTCTGTCCTATTCTGCTGAATAATTCAGACCCCCTTAAGTCTGTATTCATACATGCTCTACGTTTGTTAGTGGCACCCTGCCAGCTACCAGTGAGGCCATGACTTCAGGAGACTCCAGAAGATTCATGCTGTGCACTGGAGGGGCTGACAGTGAGGTGGCTGTCTGTAGCCTTCAGGGTCTCTGGAGGCTCTGCCAGTGTCTCCCAGCAGGCCTGAGCTGGCCCAGCTTCTGGTCTGTGGCAGGGAGGTGATAGGTGCCTCCTCACTAGCTCAGGAAGGGGAAGGTGCTGCTTTCTGGTGTTGAGGCATTGTCAAGTCCCAAGGAGCCCCTGCTTTCCGGAGCCTCTTGTTTCAGAGATCCAGCCCAGGGCACCTGTTTATAAACAGCCTCATAGCACCTTTCTGGCCAGGGTGGGGGCAGGGGGACCTGCCTGGTGCTGATTATACCTACACTTGCAGTGGTGGCTTCCTGCCCCTGCAGAGCCTCCACACACAGCCCTGCCCCTTGGCCCTTCTGTTTGTTTTGCTTTGCACTGACCTGAAATGGATACCTTCATGGGTTCCTGCAATGGGGCAGACAGTGGTTGGGACACGTAGGGACAATGGTTGTGCCCACCTGCAGGTCAGGGGTCAGACTTGGAGGGGCAGCCTTGTCAGTGCTTCAAAAGCTGAGACCTCAGTCCTGTTGGGTTCCACCCACAGATCATTGACTGCTGGCCCACAGGTGTGCCTGGCTATTGATGTCCCCAAGACCAGAACGGGGGGAGGTGCAGGGCTGTGTGCTGGAAGCTTACCTGAGGATTATAGCACAGACACAGGTGTCCACTCAATGCCAAGGAGGGAGGCTCGATGGGGGTTTCGCACTCCTAAAGTGGGGAGGGGGTGCAGGCAGGGCACCTGAGTTTCTCCAGAAAGAATCTTCTCTCACGGCCTTTCCCTGAACTGCATTTCATGGGACCATCGCCTGTTCTTGGCTGGTGTTTTTGAGAAGAACTTCTGGAAACATTATACATTTGAATATATATATTTTTACATTCTGATATGAATTTATTTTTAAACATAATATAGAAAGTAAATTAGACTACAGTCTAATGAGTCAGTGGTTACTAAGTGGTTCTTTTAGAAAAAGGTGAAGGTTGGAAAAGCTGCGCACTTGTGTCTGTTTATGTTTCTAATTTGTGGGTATGGGTGGGGCTGGTGCTGAAAAAAAGCTCCCAAGGCCAGTGGAGGGGAACCTAATTCAAGCGTTCACAGGAGAGATGTCCCTGTGCCCCTACCACCAGGTTCCTGGGGCATAGATTCATGCAATCAGTCAGTGGATCAACCAACCAGCCTGCATTTCCTAACTATTATGTCCCCTATTTTGGGCTAGACACTGAGCATACAGAAAACAAACAAAAACAAAAAACAAAAAACTAAACAAAACATACACACAACAACCTATAAAATGAGATAATTTCAGCCCTCAATTCCTCTCAGTCCTGTGATAGTGACAAAAATATAAACAAATAATTGAAAGTGTTTATAAAACAGATCGGAACAGGTCTTATAGGATTCAGAGCTGTTTGCCAGGGGCTGGGATTGCGGAAAGAACCAGAGTCAGAGGTGTAAGACCTGGGAACTTGCAGGAACTGCAGGCTGGCAGGAAGGTGGAGAGGGGTGGGGTAGCATGCAGCTGGAGGGTGAGACTAGGCACATGGGCTGGGGGCTGACGCTTGGGACCTGGTGACCAGCTGTGCTGAACACTTTGGACCAAACCTGAGACCAAGTAAGAGCAGGGCTGAGATGGTAGATGGGGCCTAATGAGACTTTTTAAGCAGAGATGGTAGATGGGGCCTAATGAGACTCCAGTGTGGGGGCTCCCTGGGGCAGGGGCGGGAGGGTGGGCAGGAGGAGCCGTCAAGGTACTGAGAATGACGGTTGGCTGCACTGAATATCAATGGTGGAAAGCAGAAGCTCCCTAGGAATGACACATTTCTAGACCCCTGGGTGAGGACATTGGAGGTGACGGGGTAGCCTTCAATGCAGGGAGGGAGAAATTTTGGAGGCACAGATAAAGCTGTGTCTCAAGAGTGGATGTTGGGCTGGGGATCTAGCTCAGTTGATAGAGTGCCTGCCTTGCAAGCACAAAGCCCTGGGTTCAATCCCCAGCACCGCAAAAAAAAAAAAAAAAAAAAAAGAGTGGATGCTGCTCAGATGAGTACCTGCAACTGAGAAAGTCTGTGGCAGATGTTCAGGTGAACCAGACCCTTGAGGAAACCTGTCTGACCTCCAGGCAGGATGGGAGGTCACTGTCTGCCTTGGGGTCTTCTGGGGCTCAGGGACCCTGTACACAGGAGGTCTGGCACATCCCTCTGCTGGTTACTCTGTTCAGCAGATACTAAATGAATGCCTGTATTTCTTGGCCAGTCATTGCTAGACACCAGGATTCCTGGGTAAAGGAAAAGGAATATTTTTCTTCCCTCATAGACTGACAGCCTAGTAGAAAACAGAGATAATGGAATGAGGTGGTAATTCCAGTGCCGATACTAACATTTGCATGCTTTCTCTGCACCAGTCCTAAACACTTTGTAGAAAGTGGCTCGTTTCATTCTCATACTAACCCTTTGAGGTGAGTACTGTATTATTTCACCCATTTCCAGATGAGATAACTAGGGAGCAGAATCATCTTCCCATGTTCACACAGTCTACACGTGTCAAGAGCTGAGATTGGAACTCAAATCTGTTCCGCATTGGAGTTTGTGGTCTTAACTGTTGGCCAATACGACCAACTCCTGAGGGTGCCCCAATAGCTTTGGATTAATGTGTAGCTGCCTCAGCCTGCCCCTGCCAGGCCCCTGGGACCCACCTGTGCCAGACACCTTGGCCTCATTGCTCATGGCTCCCCTTACCTGACATGCTGTTCCTCACTCCCCTGCCTTCACCCAGGCCTTTCTCTGGAGAGGGAGTGAAAGGCATGTGGGTTCATCTTTCTAGGCTCATCTCAAATGTCCTGCCCCAGAGGAGGCCCCACCAGCCTCTCCTGGTTGAGTGATGTGACCCCTTCCCTGGGACCAGGGAGGTTGACTCATTGCAATCCATTCTTACAGATGTAAACTGTCAGGTTTTTGAAGACAAGAAACTGTCTAACTCATCTGTATCATTCATGACTTTAAGCAAGGTACAAAGCAACCCGTAATACTGAACTACTGTAAGTGTAGAATCTAATCAAACAATTAACATATTTTTCCTGAGTACCTAACATGTGCTCAGAAGGAATGACCATCCTACCCCATAGACTTACCTGCATATTAAATGACTCATTAATTCTGACACCTTTTTCTACTAAGGCCTACAGTAGCTTGTGACCTCCTTGGGAAAGTATGCTTTTTTTTTTTTTTTTTTTAAATAAGACAGGTAAAACGCAGACAACTGAAGTAATGTTCTTATGTTCACACAGCTTATTTATTTATTTATTCATTTATTTCTGGTTTTGAAGCATCTCTTGCTTAGAGGCAGGCATCAGATATCAGGTATACTGTAAGTACTAAAAACAAATGAAATTGAGCAGATTAATGAATTTCTAGTGAGCAGATAAGTGAATTTCTATTGGCAGGCTCACTTTGGCTGATGGATGGGGCCACACAATGCAGAGGGTTTAGAAATTATTGGCCTGTTTGAAAATCAGATGGCAGAAAAGAAAAGGCTTCCTGAACAGAAGAATGGATGCTGGCCTTGGGAGGACTGGAGAGGTCAGGGAGGTCTTCCCAGGGAGTTCCTTAGATGAGCTCTGAGGTTAGGGAGGACAGAAAGAGGCAGAGAGGATGCGCAGAGTCCTCCTGGCTGGCTGGGTCTTGATTATCTTTCCTGTTACTGCGGGTGGCAGACAGGGTTCATGCCATGCCCATATCCCTCGGCCCTTTTCATCTTTAAGTGCACCAGCTGACTTCACCTGCAAGGCCTTGACTCAGGAGAGCAGCAGGTATGTTCTAGGACTAGTGAGATTTGGGAAAGAAAGGAGTGATTTGGTGGGGTTATGCATTGCTGCATGGATTCACACTGTAAGGGTCATGGTTTGAAGCAGGGCACTTGGTTGGGGCCATTGTAGGGATGTAGGTGAGAAATCTGTGTGACTCAGCCCAGTGTGGCAGTGGGGGGGTGTGAGAAAAGTAGACTGGAGGTATTTGAAGATAGAGCCAATGAGAGGTAAGGAGTCCAAGGTTTTGGGCCTGAGCAAATGCAAGAATGGGGAGGTCATCAATTAAGATGAAAAGACAATGAAGAGAGCGGTTTTGACAGCTACTTTGAACAGGCTAAATTTTAGATGCTAGTCATCCTAGCAAATCCTTATGGCTTCCTGCATTTTTACCAAAAAGGAAGCCAGAATTCAAGGAGCAGGAGCTGCTTCCCTGCGGTCACACAGCTCAGAGTGATGAGGAGAGAACAGTTCAGGCTGCCTCTTGCCAACACCCTCGCACCAGCCATCACGCTTGTCTTGTCTTGGGGGAATCTGGCTTTCCTGATATTAGTCCCAAACTTCCCTCTGGCAAGTTTCCTCTCCTACCTGCAGAGCCTCTGCATTACGGCCAGCCCTTCCCACCTTGGGGTACTGCTATTTCTTCTACCCACTTTTCAGGGACTGTATCCATGTGGTCACTGGTGTTTGTGAACTTGAGACTCCATGGGGGACAAACAAAAGTTATGGGGTAGTGGGGTCACCTTCTATCTTTGTATAAAGAGAGTTTACCTATTCTGTCTGGATCTGGAAGCTTCTAGGTCCCTCCCTCTGTCAAGTCCAAAGGTCCTCTCTCTCTGATGGAAAAGAAAGAAAGAATTAAATGGCTCATCTGCCAGTATTCCATGATGATCACTGAGAACTTCCTATTCATGACCCTTCCATGAGTTGCTTGGGTAGGGGAGAGGAGATACCTTCATGTATCCAGGCCAGGGGAAAGCAGAACCTCTCAGAAGACTGAAAGAGAATATCTGAAGGCAGCAAATTCTTAGATGCTGTAGCAAAAGTTAGCATCAAAGAGCTGGAAGAGAGGTAGCTTTGGAAGGAAGGTTTGAGCTGGGTTAGTTCAAACAGGCAAAACAGAGAGCATCTAGACAGAGAGTCAAGCATGCCCAAAGGCAGGGCTGGTTTGCCAGTGGTGGGATGTCCTGCAAAATGGCTGCAAGTCAGACAGTCTTCCCTGTGAGTGGCAGGATTGCCAAAGTGCCTGCACAGGAGGGACCAGGGGAAATTTTGATGAAACAGTTGTGTTTCTATAGCATGTACACAGTTTCTCTCTAGACTGAATGCTGATTGGGAAAGGGAACATGGGGTAGAAGTTCGAGCAATCTGATGGAGATGGGGGTGGAGGCTAGAACCCCAATATTTATTCTGTATTGGCATTTAAACATGTGTATGTATTCATAATACCTTTATTGCACATTTAAAAATTAATTTTGCAAAATTTAACACACACACATGCACACTCAATTACGATTTGCTCAAATCAGGATCCAAATAAGACCCATACGTTGCAATTTGTTGATAATATTGCGTAAATCCTTTCAAATCTATAAATATCTCCTCCCTCTCTCTTTTTCCCTTGCAATTTATTTTTTGCAGGAGCTCCGTCATTTGTTCTGCAGTGCTTGAGGAGGTCTAGGTTTTGCTGATTGCTCACCAGTGGTGTTGAACGTGATCATTCACCCTAATATTTTCTGTCATTTGGTATTTCAATCTGAAGGCTCCATAAGATTCAGGTTCAGATTTTGGGATAGTTCTTCAGAAGTGAAGCTACACACACCCACCCACCCAAGTGATTGTCCTTCCCTCTTGGTGGTATGCAGCCATTACTCACGCAGTAGGTCCACTGTTTTATTAGAGGTTGTAAAATGCTGATTTTCAAATTCTATGATCCTTCCACATTTTTGAACTGTAATGCTTCTATTAAAGAGAAACTTTTCATTCGGCTACTCTGAGGTACATAGGTACCTACTCTATGTACCTCAGAGTAGGTAAGGCAAGATACATGCTTGATTTAATTATCAATTTAAAAACAATGACTTGGTTTCTAGCATCCTTCAAAGGTAAGATGTAATTTTTTTTCTATCTTTAGATTGCATAGATTTAAACGTGCATAGATTTAGCACTTTGCTGTTTCATTGCAGTTATTATTTTTTCTGACAGTCAGTTGATGTATTTGACCATTGGGCATTTCACATTGTTGGTATAATCAAATAAAAAGTGACTTTGAAACGCAGTAATTTGACTGTAGGTCCCAGGTACCATATACTCACAGATGAAGAGGACTAAAAAAGAACAAAAAACAGAAACACCTTATTTTTAATACTTATATTCTTGTTGGTATTATTAGTATTGCTAATTTAAAACTTTTGTGTGTGCCATGGTAGGATAAAGCAAATAAGTAATTATTTGGTTCCTTTTGGGAGCCATGAGCATGTCATGGGAAAAAGGAGATCCACAGGAGAAATAAAAGAAATGAGATTAAGTAGAACTTGATAGTATTAAGCTTGCACTGGAGGTATCAGTAGGAACTCATAATTTATC
>JAJEJO010000911.1:501634-537544 GCA_020662805.1 Glaucomys volans
GCTGCTGCAAAGAATTAACTGTTCTAAAAACATCAACTGAACTGAAGAGAACTGACACATGCAAATGAGCCAAGAGCTTCAAATGGATTAGTTCCCCGATCAGCTTTCCTCATCCAGCTCTCTGAGGGCTTTTTTATGGCAGCTAGCATGGCAGTAAAATCGTTCCTCAGCTTTGCCTTGCAGTTGTTGATTAAGGGTATCGAGCATTGGAAAATATTCTAAGTAAACATCCCTGGAAGTCACCGGTGAACATCTTGGTGAAAAAAACACTTTATTCACCTTTGTCAATTTTCTTCCCTTAATCATGGCACTTTTGGTATTTTTCTCTACAAAAAAACATCCAACTCAAGTTTGAAAGCTTCGACCAGCATCTTCTTCCTATTAAACCAGCACATGATAGAGCGAACTTTCAAAACAACTTTTCATTTTATTATAAACTGGCCCTGAGAGACGAGTATTCAAACTGCTATGTTATCTATATTGAATTTCAGTTGAAAGTTAACCACTCATAACTAAAGAGCAGATCTGTTGGGGTGAAGTATATTTCATGAGTGAGGCAGATTCCAGGATGCTCACAGTGTGCAGTGGTGCACAGGCCATTGTTTTCTGCCATTTTATCTATGAAGAGATTTGACTCCCCTGTGTGGGGAGCTCTGTCACGCTTCATCCCAGGAGATAACGATGGTTTTAGACTTGCACGTCTTGCAAAAATATCTTCACCTTTTATTTGACTAGCAATCACTTTACAAAGTCACAGCTTCATAGACCCTCATTTGAATTATGGCGAACAAGACTGTTAAAAGGGCCAAATCATTAATATCTGGGTTTTCACAATTATGGGTTCCCTCAATCATTCAAGGTTGTCTTTTTTTTGATCCACTAAAATGCATTGGTAAACAGTGTGGTTGGGTAAGGATACCTTTTCCAGGTCAGGTTTGCATCACTGTGACCAAAATACTTGCCAAGAACAACTTAGAGGAAGAGAAGTTTATTTTGGCTCATAGTTTCAGAGGTCTCAGTCCATGATTGGCCAACTCCACTGCTATAGGCCTGAGGTGAGGCAGAACATCATAAACATGAACATCATGGCGGAAGGGCATGGTGGAGGAAAACTGTTAGCTTCTGGCAACCTGGAAGGATAGGAGTAGGGTAGGGGTGTTCGGTAGGGGCATGGGAAGGGGCTGGGGAAGATAAACCCTTTTAGGCATGCCCCATGTGACCTATTTCCTCCAACTAGATCCTACCTCCTAATAGTTCATTCACCTACTCACTTAATGAATTAATCCATTGATGAGGTCAGAGCCTTCAGACCCAATCATTGTTTAAAAGCCCACCTCTGAACCTTGCTGCACTGGGGACCATGCTTTCAATATGAGGCTGTGGGAAGCATTCCAGATCCAAATTGTAGCAGTTGCCTCTTTGGGATGCAAACTTGGGAGTGACCCCCAACCTTGCTTCTCCTAAGTCAAGCTCCAGCTTCTGAACCAGCCTCAGAGAAATATTTTCATTTGCTTTTTTATTTTATTGCTCTTAGTTGAGTCTTCTATTTTATGTTGTCAAACTATTTTGTGATTTTTTTTCTTTGAAACTGCATACTTAACTTTTTTCAGTGTCACTGCAGTAAAGATGACTTCATACTATGATTTTGTATGCTCATTTTTAATGCCACTAAAATAAACCTGCCTCAGCTCACTCGATGGCATTGCAGGGGATGGTTCACTACCGGGTCACTAAATGTGGTTGGTACAGAGTTCTGGCCCTTGGAGCTGTCGTGGTTATGTGCAGGGCCTCAAGGTCAACAACACATCTGTCATGACTCCGGTGTCTCATTGCTATTTTGAAGTTTCCTCAATAGTTTCATATTTTCATTGGTTTGGTTTTACACTTTAGACCTATTTTCAACCATTGATCCACGTTCCAAGTAGAAAACGTAATTTAAAAATTACCATGCTGTAAAAAGGGAAATTAAAAATAACCCTGAACCCCAGAACTTCTGGTTTCTTTGTGTTGTGGACAATTTGCTGTGGTGCAAAGTGGAAAAGCTTCCAGTGATTCATAAACAGACACACGTTGGAGGGGGACAATAGGAGCAGCAGAAGAGACTGGGGAGTCCTTGGGTTTTTTTAATGTAGTAAAAGTGAAAATAAAACTGGTTTTGGTGTTGGCACGCTCCTTTTTCAGATCATTTCAGGGGATTGCTGGGAAAACATGCTCTGCCCAGCACATGTCCCCAGCCTGTGGCTGAAACTTGGGCTGAATCTGCTTTTGCTGCAGCCACAAGTTCAGTCCACTTTCCGCAAAACCCCGGGAACTGACTTGTTCCATGTGCCGCTGTGCATTCCACTTTCTGCTATCTGGTCTTTGGAAAGAAATGACATGGATCAACAGGGATCAGTGGGATTTTGCTGATTTTTCTTGTGCATGTATAACATGAACCCCTACTATTTGGGAATTTGCTCAAAACATATTTTTTAAGTTATAAAAATAATACATGCTTGCCGTTAAAACTCAAACAATACAGTACTCTGTAAAGCTAAAAAATAATGGTATTCCTTACTCTTCCCACACTCCACTGCCCTCTCCTTCCCCACCTCCCACACCCCTTTCCACTCCCTATGTTTGACCACTATTAATAATTTGTACTTTGTTTTTCCAAATCTTTCTTTCTTTTTCTGTTCTCTTAATGGCCCATGCAAACATATGTGAATATACTATTTTAACATAAAAAATAAATATATTATTTTGTCATTTCCTTTTTTCCCCACTCAGCACTATGATTTGGACAACTTTTTGTTGTCCAACTTATATCAATATACCGCAGTTGAACTGTTCCTTTAAGCATTTACACTTGTTTCCAAGTTTTCACTGCTATGCAGATTTCTCCATTGAGCATCCAGTGTGCGCTTTTGTGCAGGGTTCCATGGGGTAGAGTGGCATTGCTGGGTCTGGGCTTGCTCATTAAAAAAACTGATAGATGCTGCCAGATTGTCTTCCAAAGTTGTCCTGTCTATGGGTGTTCTGATTCTTCTACCCAGGCCCCTGCCATCTGTAGTTATCCTCCATCTCTAAAATCTTCCCGGGCAGAAGGAAGTGGCATCTTGTTATTTTAATTTACAATTGTCTGTTTATTCAGAAGGCTTAGCATGTTTTCACACATTTGTTTGCAGTGGTTCTCAACTCCGGGTGATTTTGCCTCCGGGAGACATCCGGCAAGGCCTGGAGGCATTTTGGACTGGATAACCAGGCAGGGGGGCTGGTGGTGATAGCAGAAGTGGTGCCCTTAGGGTCACTGTACCCAAATGTCCATGGTGCACAGGCTCAGAACTCTGGTTTGTTAGTTATTTTTGCTTCCTGTGTGGATCACATGTCAACTGTCTCTTTTTTGGGAACTCTTTGTATTTTGGAGCTCTTCATCCTTTGTTTATTGTATATTTTACAAACATTTTCCCCATCTGATGCTTATATTTAATTGATTTTGATATGTTAGAAAATTTAAAAATTTTAAGTAGCTACGTCTATTTGTCTTTCTCCTTTTTTTGGGTGCACTAATGTTATTGCTTTCTTCTAGTTCTAAGAGCAATGCATGGTTGTGTTAGTCAGATTTCACCACTGTGATGAAATACCCAATAAAATCAACTCAAAAGGAAGAAAGATTTATTTAGGCTTCTGATTGCAGAGGTTTCAGTCTCTGGTTGCTTTGCTCTGTCACTTTGGGCCACTGGTGAGGCAGTATATTATGGTGGATGTTTGTGGCAAAGGAAATCTGTTCACCTCATGGCAGCTGGGAAGTGAACTAGAGAAAGAGGAGAGGGTCGGGTTCCACTCCCCTTCAAGCGCACACCCCTCCGTGACATAACTTACTTCCACTAGGGTCCACCTTCTGAAGGTTCACCACCTCCCAATAGAGCCCAAGACTGGCACCAGGCCTTTAGCACATGAACCTTTGGGGGGCATCTAGAAAGCAAACCAGAACAATTGTGTAGCAGAACATTTGGAAGTTGCAAAATATAAAGAACCATCCATATTTCTTCCTAGTTTTATTTTTACCCCCTGCTTTATTGAGGTATAACTGACAATAAAAATCTGTTATATATTAAAGGTATACAACATGATGCTTTTATATATATACACATATAAATGTATACATATACATACACTGAAATTATTACCACACACACATATATATATGCACTGTGAAATTATTACAACTGACTAATTAAAATATTAATCACCTCACATAATTATCAGTTTTTTAAATTATGGTGAATATTTTTAAAATGTGTTTTAAAATTTGTTCTAATTAGTTATACATGACAGTAAAATGCATTTTTTCACATCATACATAAATGGAGTAAAAATATGGAATGCTTCACAAATTTGTGTGTCATCCTTGTTCAGGGGCCATGCTAATCTTTGAATTGTTCCAATTTTAGTATATGTGCTGCCAAAGCAAGCACAGTATCTGTACTTTTTTTTTTTTGTGGTGCGAACATTGAAGATGTACATTCTTGCTTTCAGGAATACAATACATTATCAACATAATCACCACGCTATACATTAGACCTCCAGAACTTACTATGCTGTGTAACTGAAACTGTGTACCCTGCACCAATATGTCCCAAGTCCCCCTCTGCCCTAGCCTCTGGCAACACCTTTCTACTCTCCGCTCTGAGTTTACTTTTTTAGTTCCCATATGAGTGAACTAAAAAAGTAACTGTCCTTCTGTGCCTGGTTTATTTTGCTTAGTGTAATGTTCTTAAGTTTCATCCAAGGAGGTCACAAATGACAGAATATCCTCCTTTTCAAAGATTGAATTGAATAACATCCCACTGTTTGTGTGTGTGTGTGTGTGTGTGTGTGTGTGTGTTTATCACACCTTCTTCATCCATTCATTCATCCACAGATCTCGGGTTACTTGGGTTACTTCACAATATCATGATTACTTTGAACAGTGCTGCAATAAACCTGGGAATGCAAGCATCTCTTTAAGCTGATCTTACTTCCTTTGGATATATAACCAGACTAAGATTGCTGAATTATATGGTAGCTTTATTTCTAGTTTTTTGAGGAAACGTCATACTTTTTTCCATAATGATTTGGCCCAATTTAACATTCCCACC
Source organism: Glaucomys volans (assembly GCA_020662805.1). NCBI lineage: Eukaryota > Metazoa > Chordata > Mammalia > Rodentia > Sciuridae > Glaucomys > Glaucomys volans. The sequence goes on from JAJEJO010000911.1 coordinate 506,755, forward strand.
AACAATGTATCAGGGTTCCTTTTCCTCAAATCTTCATCAACATTTGTTACATTTTGTTTTTGATAATAGACTTTCTAACAGATGTGAGGTGAGATCTCACTGTAGTTTCAATGAGCATTTTTTCATATGCCTTTTGTAGGTCTTCTGTAGGTTGGTCTTTTGTAGATCTTCTTTGGAGAACTGTCTATTTTTCAGTCCACTTTTTATCTGGGTTATTTGTTATTTTGCTTTTGAGTTGTAGGAGTTCCTTACATTTATTTGATATTATAATGCTCCTTATCAGATTATGGTTTGCAATTTTCCTCATTCTGTAGGTTCTCCTCACTTCTTTGACAATTCTTTTTGCCATGAAGAAGCTTTTTAGTTTGATAGAATTCCATGTCTTTTAGCTTTTGGTGATAGTGCATTTGGGGTCAGACCCAGAAAAAATCATTGCCAAAACCAACGCCAGGAAGATTTTACCCTGTATTTTCTTCTAGTGCTTTCACATTTCCAGATCTTATGTTTGTCCTTAATTCTTTTTCAGTTGCTATTTTTGTGCTATAAGGCTCAATTTTCTTCTTCTCTAAATGGATTTCCAGTTTCCCCAACACTATTTATTAAAGTGCACTGTTTTTCCCATTGCGTGTGTATGTATGTGTGTGCATGTGTGTGCGTGTGTGTGTGCGTGTGTGTGTGTGTGTGTGTGTGTGTGTCTTGGTGGTACTGGGGATTGAACCTGGGGTAATCTACCACTGAACTACATCCCCAGCTTCTGCCCCCTCAGACGTTTTTTTCTTTTTTAAATTTCGAGACAGGGTCTCACTAAGTTGCCAAGGCAGGCCTCAAATTTGTGATTCTCCTGCCTCAGACTCCTGAGTAGTTGGGATTATAGTCATGAGTTACTACACCCTGCTACATGGTTTTGTGCCAGTACCATACAAAAATACACTGTGACTTTGTAGTGTCTTTTGAAATTAAATATTGTGATGCCATCAGCTTTGTTCTTTTTGTTCAGAATTTCTTGGCCTATTTGGGGTTATTTGTAGTTCCCTGAAAATGTTATGATTACATTTTCTATTTCCATGAAAGATACCATTGGAATTTTGATAACGATTGCATGGATATAGAGTACTTTGAATAGATGGACATTTTGACAATATTAATTCTTCCAATCTATGAACATTTTATTTATTTGCCCTTTTTATTTATTTATGCTCTCAGTTTTGTTATTTTCTTTCTTTTGCTAAGTTTGGACTGATTTTGTTCTTCTTTTGCTAGTTCCTTGAGGAGTAACATTTGGTTGTTTACCGGAGAACTTTCTTTGTTTTTGATGTAGGCATGTATTGCTATAAATTTCCCTCTCCAGACTGTTTTTGCTGCATCCCATAAGTTTTAGAATGTTCTATTTCTATTTTTGTCTGTCTCAAAATTATTTTTAAATTTCCTCTTTGATTTCTTCTTTGATCATTGTTTATTTAATATCATGTTGTTTAATTTCAACACTTTTGTGAATTTTTTGAGATTATTCTTGGTATTGATTTCTAGTTTTATGCCATTTGATCAGAAAAGATATGCAATGGGATTTCAGTCTCCTTAAATTTATGTCTAACATACAATCTATCCTGGAGGATATTCTATGTGCATTTGAAAAGTGGATTTTTCTGCTTTTGAATGGAATATTCTACATAAATCTGTAAGGTACATTTGGTCTGTGGTATGGTTTAAGTATGATGTTTATTGATTTTCTGTCTGGATGATTTATCTTTTATAAATGGGGTGTTGAAGCCTCTACTATTGTTGTATTACTATTTATTCCTTCAGTTCTGCCCATATTTGCTTTATATATGAGGTCCTATGTTAGGTACACATATATTTTGCAATTATTATATCCTCTTGATGAATCTATCATTAAATAATAAACTTCTTTGTCTTTGTTAGAGTTTTCGACTTAAAAGATTATTTTACCTGATATAAATATAGCAATCCCTATTCACTTTTTGTTACTATTTACATGGAATATCTTTTACTATCTCTTTAATCTATGTTGTGCTTAAGCTAAGGTGGATCTCTTGTAGGCTGTGAGCACTTGCCTCCCTAGGAAAGGCTGGAGACTGGGTCATGTAGGTGGGCCTGGTGCCTTGATCTGCTTGGTGGGCCTGGATTTGGGTCTTCTGGGGCTAGTCTGGTACTGTAGCAGGTTTGGAGCTTGAATCGGTAGGGTCGAGCTTGGTGCTAGGAAGGTCTTGACGGTTGGGTTCATAGAGATGATCCTGATCCTGAGTTTGTGAGAGCTGGCCTGGCACCAAGTTGAACTGAGGCAGGCTTGGAGCCTGGACCTGTGAGAGTGAGCCTGGATCCCAGGATACAGGAGTGAGCGTGGCCCATGGATCTGAAGGGCCAGCACCCCCTGAGGTGAGCCTCACACCTGAGCTCATGATTCCATGAACATTTTTCTTTAGGGAATCCTACTTTTGTAAAGGCATCCTTATTCCAAGTGTACATACATATTCTCCTGTAATTTATTCTAGTATTTTCATAAAATCTTACTTATTTCAATGTTTAATTCTTCAATCTCACTATGTAGGTGGAATAAAACTTTTAAGAATCTCTAAAAAGGTGTTTACCTCTCCCTTTTGAATTAAGATTGATACTATAGAAAGATAAGCCAGGTTAATTACAATAGTACTCTGAGTATACCTTCAGGTGTACAAGTGAAGAATTGAAGAACAAATTTTAACTCTCTAAATGGAGCTTTGAAAGCCCTCTATGATCTCTTTCCAAACCTTCCTTCTACTCCTTTTTAACTGCCATCTCCCTAAGAAAGCCTTCCTGAGTCCCCAGCTTCCTAGGGTGCCCATTGCCGTTCTCAAAGAAATTTAATAAGACATGCCTGCTGTTTTCCCCTATTTTGCTTTATTATTATTATTACTTTTAAGTTGGGCTTCCCATCTAACCAGTCAGCCATCTAACTATGGGTGTGGGCACAGTGTGTACCCCACTTCAGACCCGTGTACACAATAGTTGTTCAAAAGCATTTTTCTTTCAAAGCAAATGAGAATGTATTGCTATTCTCAGAGTCCAGGGTGGATGCATGAGAAGTTGGCAAAGTGACCGTGTGTGGGGGGTGAGACTTTGGGGAACTAGGGTGACTTTGCAGCTCCTTTGAGGGAAAGAGGGGCTGGCAAAGGGCAGTGAAGGAGCCCTCTCCTATTCTGCCACTGACTTTCAATATACCCTTGGGAAGCTTTTCCTATTATAGTTTCTACTCTTGAAAAGGAATAAGACCTTAAAGACAGACAACACAAACTCCATGAGAGCAGGAACTGTCTCTTTTTGTTCCACATATTTCCCACCTTTTTTCATAGCACTTGACATTAACTAATCATTTGCAGGATGGATGAATGAATGGACTCATTCATTAATGAATGGATAGGTATGGGCCTTGGACATTCATGTCCTGTCCCAGGCCCTTGAAGAGCATTACTAATCAATTAGGACCTTCCCGGACTCTCAATTCAGATTTTGCCTTTTCTTAGCATGGCTACAGCAGACACTGGCCATCATCGGTGTTGTGTCAGAGAGGAAAACTGTTGGCCATCTCCCCTAGGGGATCCCAGCTGGAGCTTGTTTTGTGAGTTCTGGTTTCAGTGGAGACTCAGAGCTCACACTCCCAGAGGACAGAGGTGTGGGCTGGGCACACACTCTCCCGAGCTCCCCTGCAGGTGGATGCAGTTCACCCCACCAGGGACCTGCTTCCTTCATGAACTTTAAATTCTCATAAAATCAATTTGCTGTGAGGGGCCCCAGGCCAGGCTTTTTGCAAGGAAATGGGAACAATTAATGGACTTATCTGATGAAAAGTAATGCTGCTAATGATTTATTAATTATCATGAAGCTTATCTTTCTGCTTCTTATTAATCAAAGATGTCCTGGAAGTCTGAAGCTTCACATGAGGGGAACAGGCCTAGATGCTGCCTTGTGTGTGGGGGTGTGGGCTGGAGCTAGGTGTCCATGGCCTCCCTTGAACCTGCTCCAGTCTGCTTGGTCCTTCAATTGTGGGCAAGGGCCTGAGAAGGGCTAGGGAGGAAGGACACCATGAACTGTGTGCTGGGCATTGTGCTGGGTGCTTTATATCCGTAGCTTCATTTCAGACCTACAAAAAAGAGCAATTATTGTTTTAATTTTTTTACATGAGGAAACTGAGGCCAAGAGATACTAGAAAGTGCTCAGCTACAGTAAGAAGTGGACAGGGGTTTGCACCTGGGTACATCTGAGCTGAGAGTGCCTGCCTGCCAACTGGGAAGGCCTAAATGAGATACAGAGAATAGAATGAGTGTGGAGCAGTACTCCTGGGCAGGGCTGAGGTGAGGGCCCAGTATGTGTCCTGGGCTGCACGAAGAGAATGTTACAGCTCTGTCCTTGGACCTCAAAACTTTTGCTATCTTGTGAACTAGATGAGGCTCATATCCAGGAAAAAGGTAAGATACCTAGACTCAGGACATACCTGCATGGGTGACCACTCTTCCCAGGATTCAAGCTTATCCCCAGAAGGTCAGTGTCTCTCAGTGTTGGTGGCTGCTTCACCCATGGCAGGGACTGGATGGGGTTGGGTACATAGGGCACTTGCAGAGGACATTCAAAGGAAAACAGCCCAATTAAGGTGAGAAGGGTCAGAAATGACCATACTTTACTAAGCAAGGTAGCAAAGAGGAGCCCAGACTGTGTACCACTCGGGGAGGGAGTAAATCCTGGGGAGGCAGCCATAGCAGTGTGTAAGGTGGGGTCCTTATGGAAGTGGGCTAGGGAGCTAGTGGCTCCTGCCCTCCATGAACCTTTTCTGACTCCAGGGAAGCCACTGATATTGGCTGGTTAGTAATCCAATGTTAATGTGTGAGGAGGGGTGTGCTTGTGTGTGTGTATGCGGGTGTTATGGTCTGGATGTCCCCCAAAAGTTCACGTGCGAGACAATGCAAGAAGGTTTGGAGAAATGACTGGGTTAATCCTGATGAGATTAATTGAGTGGTAACTGGAGGCAGGTGGGGTGTGGCTGGAGGAAGTGATTCATTGGGGGCGGGGCTAGGGGGTAGATATTTGTATCTGGTGAGTGAGTCTCTCTGCTTTCTGATCACCATGTGAACTGCTTCTCTCTGCCACACTCTTCCTCTATGATGGAGCCTACCTTCTATTGACTAAGCTCTCTGAAACTGTAAGCCCTTAAATAAACTTTTCCTCCTGTACAACTGTTCTGGTCTCGTCCTTTTAGTCATAGCAATGAAAAAGCTGACTAAATGAAACAGCATGCATGAGTGAATGTTTATGTGTGTGAATGTGTATACCTGTGGGTGTATGTTCAGATGTGAGATTCTATGTAAGCATTTTAAAAACCATATGGAAGGGAATGCTTTATATGTATGTGTGAGACTGTGCAAATATTTGTGTGTGCATGCATGAACCTGCACTACAGGGAGTGTGTTTGGATGTGAAATATGTGTATTTGAGGGAGATGGAGCTATGTGATGGAGCTGTATGTGGCCATGGTGGTGAGTGTCTGTTGGTCTTGGTTCTTGTGTGAAGGTGTGTCTGTGTGTTTGCTGTGGGGCTTTGGACAACCTGAGTTCTTGTCCAATGTGGCAGAGGAGCAGGAGGAGCTGTGGGTGGGTAGAGAGAGGGTGGGAGGGCTCTGCTGGAATCCTGGGGAGAAGACCCAAGAAACATACCCTTTCTGCCACTTAGCTGAGGTGTCATGTTAGACCTGGAGTGGGGACAGGGACACTCAGACAGGGAGGACCTTCAGGGAAGACCTACTCTGCTTGTGAAGTGGGATCCCCTGCAGTTTTGGCTTTTTAGGTGACTGGTAGACACCTGGGAGAGCCCAGGGAAGGAAGAGAAGGCAACCTAGGAGCTGGGAGCCATTATCTTTGGGGTGAGACCCATCCAACCCCATCCGGAGATCTCTCTGGCTCTTGATGGCTCTGAGGCAGTACCCCTGCCTGCCTACTTGGTGTGATGTGAGTAACTGTGTGACCCTTGTGGCAGAGGGGAGCATGTGAGATTGATGAGGCCCCTAGTATCAGGGCTCCTGGGCAGGAAGGGCAGCCATGGATCACATGTTGAGTAAAGCCTTACATAGCCTACCTCATCCCATCAGGGCTGAGTAAAGGTCCTTGGTCCCTGAGGTCACATCTGTCAGCAAATCTCTATCCCACATGGAGGCCAGTTAGGCCAAAGACACACAGGGCTTTCTGTAATACCTAGCCACCCCAAGCTTTTCCCAGGTCAATGATGCCCTTTGACTCGGTTAAGAATGAAAGCTTCATGGGAGGTGACCTTGTTGAGAAATAGAAGGTGGGGTGGGAGAGGCATGGGGGACAGTAATCCCAAGCCAGCCCTGCCTTGACCTCCACTGAGGTCCTGGTTGTCCCTTGGCCTCTCCACTTGAGGGCACTCTGGGTGCTGACTCTTTCCTATTCCATCCATCTTCCCACTGTGTGTGAGGCTGGTCCCCACAGTTCCTGCATCCTGCTCTTGGCTGGCCATACTTGGCTCAGAGTCTGTGACTGCTGGCATGAAGTTGTCTGGCAAGGAGCAGTACCAGCCTGCTGCAAGCCCTACTCCAGATCAGGTGCCCCCTCCCTGAAATGTCCTCTTGGGTAGGGTTCCACATACTGCTCTCAGCCTAGAGGTGTGGGTGGGAAGGACTGCCGCCTGCCTGCATCCGGGTGGGCCTGGCTGTCTGCAAGCAGTTGGACTCCAGCTGCAAACTCCCAAACACATATTTGGGAGGTCAGCCTGGCCTGCGGCATTCCATTATTCCAGTGACATATCTTTGAACTGGCTGCAAATCCTGCACCCCCAGCCCAGGCTCCAGTCTCAGCCACAGATCTGGGCCTGTCTCACCTACCACATGGCTTCCTTAGTCTTCCTGCAGGAGTGCTGAGCCCCAGACTGGTTCCTGGGTAGGAACAGTAGGTACTGATGCAGGAAGACTGCCTGGAATCCCTCCACTGTGGTCATTTGGCCTAAGCACTAGGCTTGGCTCTTTTCTAATGCAAATTCCTTTGAGGAGTAATGTATGAGATTCTTCATACCTGAGCCTGGGAGACTTTCTGTTTTTAACAATGGACTCCCAAGGAAGAAGAGGGAGACTGGGAAGGGAGAAACTGGTATTGTCCTGTTTTGTTTGTTTATTTTTCCTTTTCCTTGATTTGGACTGGTCCTTATTTCTGATCGCACCAGCCCTGTCTACAAAAAGGCCTTTCCAGGTGGTCTATATTGAAGTATTGACAATAGCACCCCAAAGTGGCCAGGGAAAAAGACCCTGGCTAAAGTAGATAGGTCTGGTTTGCAGCTCCAGCCTGGCTATAATTTGCTGGACTACAATCAACCAGTCTCTTAATCTGTTTGAATTCCAGTTCCTCAAGCTTCCACAGTGCCATTCTGTAGCTCCTTCCTCTATGCCTTGGGGCTCTTGTGTGCCATCTGCCTGCACTCCAGAGCACAGAATGCCCTTGCCAGTGGATGTGAACCCTGCTGCACACTGAGTTGGAGGAAGGGAGTGCTGCTTGATGTGCGTGCACATAGACTGATGTGAGAATGATGGTGATCACCAGCCCCATGAGGCCCTGGCTGGGCTGGCTGCTCCTGGCTAAAGGGGATTTGCAGAGCTGAGGCTGGCTAGGGAGTCTCCATGGTCTCCGCTGGGTAGATGCTTCCCACCTAGGGAACTCACCATCTGTAGTATAATAAGAAGAGTCAGAATTCCAGAAAGGATTCACTGCAGTGGGGATGGACCTTTTCTCTTTTGAGCAAAGGGAACTCATGTATTGCACACTTGCTACCAACTGGGTCTTGACATGCTTATTTCATCCTCATAACAACAGGTATTTGTGTTTTGAGTTCACAGGTGAGGAAATGGAAGTGCAGAGAAATTAAATAACTTGCTTGGCATCATCCAAGAAGGAATTGGTTGGAATAGGGTTTCAAGGCAGGGCTCTCATTGCTGCTTCGGTATTGATTTCAATACCATTGGCATTCACTAGAGAATTTCTGTCTTCTGTCAGTGCCTTTGCCTTCTCCATCTGGGCTTTTTGATAACCCGCTGCTGCATGTCCTCTTCTCCTGGACACTGTATCTCAGCCTTTCCTGAGATCCTCTGGTCTGGAAGAAAGGGTTTAGTCACCTTCATTAGTTAGGGGTAGAGGATGTCACTCTTGCCCAGAAGGGTTGAAATTTAAAGAAAAGTCCAGAGAAGACAAAGCATAATATAGGGAAAACATACTTTATTGGTGAAATTTCAGGCAGCCAACAAGAAGAGATTAATTTAGACAAAGTGAACTTCCCAGGCTCTCAGATAACACCAAAGCACTCCACCTCTATGGAAAGCAGGTCTTCCCCTGAGTGTGGGCTGGCCTGATGTGGCTGAATTCCAGGAGACTTCTTCCCACTGTTTCTTCCCTATCTAGAATTCTGGTCCATACGCAAGTCATAGTCTTACAAATAGGAAAAGTTAAAAAGTACAAAAGTGATCATTTAGTGGAGAGCAAGGTTCCTGACTAGGCTCCACGTCTTGGGCAGTCCTTGTTCCTGTTATCAGGAATGCACTGTGTGGGTGGCACCGGCCCGGGCTCTCTTCTTGGCCAAGCATGATAACTCACCGAAGTGGCTAGGTGGGGAACAGAACTGCATTGACTCACGTGAGTCAGAAGCCAGGGTGGCTCTGGCTTCTTGAACGGTGGACCCAGGGATCCCTTCCACCAGGGACCAGAACTCGTCTGCTTCCCTCTCGCTCTCGATTTTCTTAGAAGACCTAACAGAAAAGAGAAACAGCTGGTCATGAGAGTAACTCTGATTGGCCCTTACTTGGTCTCCTCCTATCTCTGAACCAATCCCTGTCTCTGGGGTTGGAATGCGCTGATTGGCCAGGCCTAGGTCACATGCCCTCTACAGACCGGAAGTGGGGAGTATAAAGGCTTGCTCCATCCAAACCTAGCCTTAGTGGGAGGACCGTCGGCAGAACGGGCGGAGGTGGGCGCCGGGTAATCACCAACCATGTCACCTACCACTGCTAGGTAGGTGACTTTTAATCGTCGTTCTGGGGAACCCAAATCTCTGAGGAGGAACTTTAGGGGTAGCTATAAATAGTGAAGTGTCCCCACCCCCACCCCGCCCCCAGATCAGTAAGGGTTTCTATGATCTGAGGAACCTGTTTATCACTCTTGGCTGCCTTACTGTTGGGATTTCACATAAGTTTTTGTTTTGATAAATCACTTTGATTTTGCTGATTAAAAAAAAAAGTCCTGGAATCCATTCTAACAGATGATATCTAAGGCTTCCATTTAGAATGTTATAGTGGGTTAAATGCCAAAATGAATATTTTTTTTCAATTAGGGGCACATGTTAAATAGTAAATCTTTAGTCCCACCTGTCCCTTTCCCCAAATGATCCAGTGACTCTATTAACATCTCTGTCAAGCTAGAGCCAAGTCTGCCCATTCCCACCCCCAAGGACCCACCTAGTTCATGCTTTGCAAGTATTCTTACAGATGCAGAAGGAAACCACTTTTAGTGCAACCATCTGCTGGTTCTTGCCTTCAGCAGCCTGACTGCTGAGTTACTTAGAGATGGAGATACTTTGTAAATGCCATTTTGTGGTCTGAATAACATGGGACCAAAAGAAAGGAACTCTCAGAAATGTTAATTCTAACATTTGGGGACCTGAGATAAGAGTACAAAAGGAGGTCGTCAAATGATATGTTTAGGTTATAAATCAAGCTAACAAAATAAAATATATTTCTTTCATCCTGTCTTTACGATGTACCTTTGTAATGACCTAGACGACTGAGTTTAAGTTTAGAATTCTCAGACTCCTCAGAACTCTGCAGCAGTGCAGAGTGCAGCCCCAGGTAAGATGACCCCTGACCTATGGTCCACCCTGGTCTCTTCCCACCCTGTTCTATTATGTGGGGACTTCCTTGCATGCAGATCTGTCGCACCCCACTCAGTTCTAGCTCTGTAGGCTCCTTTTGCTGACTGCCACCTGTGGCTATCTCACAGGCTGATAAGCACATGTGCCAGTGACTCATTTTGCCATTGGAGGACAGAACCAGGGGAGAAACTCATCTAGGTCTGGAAAAAGGCTCAGGAATTTCAGTTCTGGATCCCTAGTATGTGTTCTAGAGTGTTGTAGGATTGGTCATATCCTATTGGGCCTGATGCACCCAGAGAAGGGCCAGAACAGAGCCATCTAAAGTATGGGGCCAGGGCAGGAGCTCCACTGGCCTGCTTGTAAGAGCAGTATTGCTCAGATGAGTAGGGATGACCTTGGGGTTCTTGAGGGAAAGTCCCTCAGAAGCAGAGCCTGAGATGAAGACTCAGCAACTGTGATGCCTGTCCATTGGGGGTTCACTGCCCTACATTGATTAGCCAACAGGGATTATCAGTATTATCATCAATGTTGCCAGTTATGTCCGGGGCCTGGAGCCTGTATTTACAATTGTCCACAGTAGCTGGGTCTCAGCTAGTTGCAAACAATATCAGAATAACAGGATGAGAGATTGGAGGTTTCAGGTGAATTACAAGATGAACTAGAGATCAAATATGAAAGTAAGTGGTGAGGTAGGCCAGGAGGTGCGCTTTTCAAAGGGAATCCTGGAGAACTCACATCAGTGTCTCTAAAAATCCCTCCTGCTGGAGGGAGTTGCAGAAGAAAGGAAGATTTTGATTGGGATGATTTGAAGAGCACTGCTGGGTGGGGAGGTGTGTCTGCCCTCAGCTCAGGTTGGTGGGAAGCACTTTGAGGCTCACTCTGAGAGCCTAAAGGATCCTATGGGCAGTGGCAGCAAGTGGTCAATTGTGTTCGCACTGTCAGGATTTGTGAGTGCCTCATGTGGACCAAATTGGTTCATGTGCATGGGAACCTGCCTGGAGCATTTGGACTGCTGGCCCAGAGGTCTGTGTGGAAGGGGTATCCAGAACCAGCTCCACCAAATGTGGAACCCAGGGCTTATTTTCCAGTTGGCCTTAGAGAATTGTCTTTCTCTTCCCAAACTGCTCCTTCCTCTTCTCTGCCTGAATATAGGACATAATTCCCTTAACAAGGGTAGGGGTGAGCCTGCTGTTGTCCCTAGGATCTACTGTACCTTACTGCATCAAGCTTTGTAGCTGGACACATGACTGTACAGTTGGAGACTAAATTTCTTGGTTTCCTTTGCAGCTGGGGTATGAGTAGGATTTCATCAATGGCTCCTCAGCAGAAGATATCCTGATGGTACTGTTTGCCAATTTCCATGATATAAATACTCTCACAAAGACTGATTTTAACTTAGAAAGGTGAGTTGGGAAGATCTATACACAGTCATCTCTTGGAGCCAGTGGGATCCAGAAGCTTCTGGCTCCTGCCCTCGAAGGGCCCAGGTGTGCTCTCTTTCCCCTCTTTCTCCATGCTGCTGTCATGCAGACATGATGGAGAGCCATCTAGAGCCAAGCAGATGAGAGCAGCACTCCAGGGGTGGCAGACCAGCAGTAGAAAAGGAGCGTGGGACCCTGTGGCTTTGGGAACAGAGAGGCCATTCTGGTCCACACATTTACACAAGGGCAAAATGAATGTCTCTTTTGCTTAAATCTTTTGGATTTTAGGGTGTCCAACACACACAGCTGAATTTGTGAAATTTAATTCATGCAGCCACTCATTAAAAACAGAAAGACTGACTTTCAGCAGCTTCTGCTTCCTGCCTCTCCTGAGGGCGGCAGGGCACACCAGGGTAAGGGACTAGCATGGTGCAGGAAGACGTGGGCTTTCTGTCTCTGTGAATCATTTGCTCCAATTGCTTGTAGTTCACCTCTCCACCAGGCTGTGAGTTCCTGGAGAGACTCTGATGTCCCAAAAGTGCATTTGGTCCCACCTGAGGTGTCACAGAGATCAGTGATGGATCATGGTTTGGCTTCGTGGAGAGAAGGGACTTGACCTTTTCTTTGTGCTAACAGAGATTAGTTTCTGTCTCCTTTTCCCTTTCTGCCTCTTCTCTGTCTTGGCGTGACTGCTTTTCTTCAGGGCATGTTATCCCACAAACATTTTTTTAAAATTTTGATTCATTGTACACAATGGGGTATAATGTTTCATTTTTCTGGTTGTACACAATGTAGAGTCACCCGTTTGTGTAATCATGCATGTACCTAGGGTAATGATGTTTGTCTTGTTCCATTATCTTTCTGTCCCCCAGCCCCCTCCCTTCCCCACAATTCCCTCTACACAATCCAGTGTTCCTCCATTCTTCCCTTACCCCCTCCCCGCTGTTGTATATCATCATCCACTTATCAGAGAAATCATTTGCCTTTTTTGGGGGGGATTGGCTTATTTCACTTATGATATTCTCCAAATCCATCCATTTACCTGCAAATTACATAATTTTATTCTTCATTGTGTCTGCGTAATATTCCATTGTGTATATATGCCACAGTTTCTTTATCCGTTTATCTACTGAAGGGCATCTAGGTTGGAACAAACAATAATAGTTGTTGGCAAGGATGTGGGGAAAAAGCCACACTCATACATTGCTAGTGGAGTTGCAAATTGGTGCAGCCACTCTGGAAAGCACTCAGAAAACTTGGAATGGACACATCATTTGACCCAGTTATCCCACTCCTCAGTTTATACCCAAAGGATTTATCTTCAGCATACTACAGTAATGCAGCCACATCAGTGTTTATAGCAGCTCAACTCACAATAGGTAGATTGTGGAAATGTTCTTGATCACTCTGCAATCCTGAGGGTTGGATGACTGAAAATTCTCCTTTCTACTTGACAGAGGAGCAAACCAAAGCCAGGTAATCCATCTTGATCTTCCAATATCTTTTTTAAAAATTCATTTTTAAAATTTGTTTTTTGTAGATACACATGACAGTAGAGTGTATTTTGACATACTACACATACTTGGAACATAACTTGTTATAATTGGATCCCATTCTTGTGGTTGTACATGAGGTGGAGTTTCACTGATCATGTAATTCATATCTGAACATAGGAAAGTTATGTCAGATTCATTTCACTGTCTTATTCCCATCCCTTCTCCCTTTCCGTCATTCCCCTTTGTCTAATCCATTGAACTTCTATTCTTCCCTTCTCCCCTTGTGTGTTAACATCTGTGTACAAAGAGAACATTTGGCCTTTGGATTTTTTGGGATTCCCTTATTTCACTTAGCACAAAAGTCTCCAGGACCATCCAGTTACCAGCAAAAGTCATAAAGTCATTCTTTTTTATGACTGAGTAATATTCCATTGTGTATATATACCACATTTCCTTTATCCATTCATCTGTTGAGGGGCACTTAGGCAGGTTCCATAGTAGTCTAACATCCTCATCTGACTGTGGGCTCTGGAAAGGCAAAGATCTTATCTGATGTGTTTGCTGTCATAGCCTCTGCTTGTCACAGTGCCTGTTTTGGGATTGGCACTCAATGAATGTCTGTTGGTTCCCTCAGTTAAAAAAAAGCAAACTCATTAGAAAGAGGAGTTTGCAGAACTCAAGTTGGAATTGTACATTCTCAAAGGCAAGAACTGGCAGCACATTAGAGGTGTTAAAGGAGTAAAAACAACACTTAACAAGACACGAGAACCACAGCAATCATTATGGGAGTCCTAGTGTGTCCACTGGCCCCCAGAGCAGACTTCTCTTGACTCCTGTGCACAGCATTGCTTTATGGGTGTGTTCACTGGCTAAGGAGGGCCTCTTGGTCACAGGCACACTTACTGTGGGCAAGGTGGATGCTTCATCCTACTTTGATGCCAGACTGCCAGACAACCACCTCACCACCTATAGCCCTTTCTTCCTCTGGTCATACAACTTGCCCAATTTCAAACTGAATCAGGATCTTCTTTTTCTGAAACTGACCTATTCCTCCAGCAGGAAGTAGGATAGATCAGTATTTCTCTGCTGGGGCTGATTTTGTTCCCTCCCCCACGGGGACATTTGCCAATGTCTGGACATATTTTTGATTGTGACAATTGGGGAACAGGTTGACCTCTAGTGGGTAGAGACCTGGAATGCTGCTAAACATCCTTCAGTGCACAGGATAGCCTCTATAATACAGATGTGTCCATCCCAAACCTCAGTGCTGGAGAGGTTGAAGACCCTAGATTAGAGTTTGCAGCCCCTGGAGGTTTCAGGAAGCCCCAGCAGAGGCAGGGGTACAACAGACCCTGTTGTGGTCAACCTCTTTCCCTCTTTGGGGTTTCTACAAAGCTCAGATCACAAATAGGCAGTTCTGGAGATTGTCACCCTTAATGGGCAGTGGTACACTTAGACTGCATTGGGAAGGGGGCCTCATAGCCTTTTAAGCATTTTTTTTTTGGGGGGGGGTACAGGGTATTGAACTCAGGGGCATTTAACCACTGAGCCACATCCAGGGTCTCATTGAATTGCTTAGGGCCTCACTAAGTTGCTGAGGCTGGCTTTGAACTCATAATCCTCCCACCTCAGCCTCCTGAGCTGCTGGGATTACAGGCATTTGAAAGCTGCACTAAAGGGGGTAGAAACCAAAAGAAACAAATAACAAAACCCTAAAACCACCTGCCTTTGGCCTAGTGATTTCTTTTCACTGTCTAAAGCCAAAGTAAACAATTGGAGAAATACATGAAATATATATGGCAATGTTTATAGTAACAGTAAGTCAGTAGGAAATAATACATGGTTGTACATTCATATGACACTTGTGTGTTGAAGGCTGCATTCAGCCACGAGGAGCCAAAAATGAGACCATAGTAGCTTTCACAGCCAGGGGTTTACTTACCATCAGTAACAAGTTCAGAGTAGGCACGTGTGGTTTCAGTCCACTCCCCCAGGGTTGCATACAGTCCCTGAAGGGGGTTAGACCAGGCCCAAGATGCTTTGGGGTTGATGAATGGAAGTAAATGTGGTGTAAGACTGTTTTGGGCATTGTTTAACCACAGTGGAGACTTCCAGGTTATCCAGGGCAGTTTGCATTTGGCTGGCCTTGTATCAGCTCTGCATGGTCCCTGGGTTGGCCCATCTGAGTCCCCAGGGCTGATTGGCTTTGATGATAACAGAATTCATAGGAGATGGGGGCAAGGGAGACAGTGAGCCGTCCTGTGTGCTGAGCAGGTTGGCTCCTGCGTACTGAGTGACTGCTGAGATTCTTTCTGCTTGACATTCCGGTACTAAAATCGGTTCTGAGCTCTGCTGTTCAGCACCAGGCACTGACAAGCATGTGAAGCTGCTGGAAGCTAAGAGGTTAACACTCCTCACCCACCTGCAGTATCATCTGTACCTGGAGATATTTGGTTGAAAGTTAATTAATTAGTATGTAATTAAAAACATTATTTTTCTATTAAAACTTAATCCAGGTTCTACCTTTGGTTGGAAATCTTGTCATCCTTTTTGAATGCACTGGGTCTTTACCCTTTCACTAACCTCTACAAATTACCTTAAAGAAAAAAAAAACATAGCTCATTCATGTTGAATTTAACCCAAAGGAAAGAATTTCACTTGGTGGAATTTCAGGCTCCCATCACTTCCTTTCTGCAGACTAAACTAGGGTCACCTCGAGCTGGGGAGGAGCTTGGTTGGATGCTGCTATTTACCAGGGTGGCCCGGGTCCAGGGCTGTCCTGGGTAGGGGAAGTTCTGGACATTTGCTGACCATGTGGGCTCTGAGGTTTATGCCCTCTGCTTCTCACCTTTTGAATGGTGAGAGGGAATTTTGGGGCCTGGTCAGTGCTCCCTTTAAGGGACCCCAGAAGCCCCTCTACTCTTGTCGTTCTTAGTCATCAGCAGGAATCCAGGAGAGTTGTCTGGGTCAAGTCCAGAGTTGCATCAACCTGGAGCACCTCTCTGATCTTGTTGCTGACTGCCATGTGTCCCTCACAGAGGACAGGCCTCTCTTGGAAGGTGGGGAGATGAGAAGGGGCACTAGATTGCTGTAGGGAGCTTGGGCCAGACCAGCCGGGGCCCTTCTTCCCTGTCTAGGCCTCAGGTTCTTCTCTGAGTGGCTGAGTGATGGACAAGGAGGACTGGAGCCTGCCAAAGCCCTCTCCTGCTCTGCTGTTTTGTACACCCACAATCCAGGGTCTCTTCTGAGGGTTTGAAACCTAAGGATAATTCTTGTAGAAGGAATGCCTGGGGTCTTCTCAGGGGCAGAGGGTGCAGTGATTTAAAACATAGGCTCCAAAGCCCAACATTGGGGTCCACATCCCATCCCCTCTATAAGTGTGATCCTGGGCTTACTTCTTTGTGCCTTAGGTTCCCCCTCAGGGGATAAAATAGTGCCCTGCCTCACTGAAGATGCATTGAGATAATTTGTCTAGAGTATAACACGATGAGAATCCCATAAATACTGGCCCACTAGTTACTGTACGCTGTGAGAAGAGAACAGGACCACAGCCCTGCACAGTTCCCATCGTCCCCAAATGTGGATGGAGCCTCCCAGGGCTGTGCCATGAGGTGGTCCTGAGTGGGGTGTGGGCATTGAGGGTAGGGGACATGACTTCCTGTTTTCTAGCTGAGGTCCTTTGAATCTGTTGGGAGCCAAACAGCATGCTGGATTGTTGACCAACATGACCTCTGCCCTCCGCAGGGTTGGGTATCCAAAGCTCACTGCAAACATCAGGTATTCTATAGGAGGTGGTGGGCACCGTGGGTGCTGTCTGTCTTGTCCCCTGGGGCAATGGCAGGAGCATGTGGGTCAGAGACAGGCTGAGTTGGGCTCCTTCCCCTGTCAGTTCTACTTTCAAACTGGCTTCCTTTCTCAGTGGGGCAAGAGCTCCGGGCTGTCCAACCCTGGACACATGGAAGGGAAGTTCTCTTCTTTGGGTTTAGATGTGGTGCCTGGATGACGGCTGCCATATTTTGAGGCAACCTGAAGATCAGATGAGCAGAGAGGGAAAGCTGGCCCTCGAGGTCGTGTGTTCCTGTTTTCCATTGCCAGCCCTGGGGGGACACACCCTGCAGGTGCCAGCCATTATTTCTGTGGGCCATGGACGCTTGGGAAACTGTCAGACTAGGGAATGGCCTCTTTCTTCTCCCACTCCCAAGCCACTCTTCTGCCACAGACTGTGCCCATGAGCCTCAGGCAGAGGCACCGAGGTGTATCCCTGTCTCCTCCGCAGCCCTAGCCATAGCTGATGGGAGCTGACAGCCAGCCTAAAAACACACAGCAGCCTGACGCCCCACTAATCTCCACTTCATCTGCGGGCGAACGTTTCCAGCAGAGGTGGAGGAGATGATAAAAGGAGCAGTGTTTCTGCACGCAGCACTTCTAGTGAAGCGTGTTTGCATGGTGATTCACATCAGCACATTTTTAATATCCATAAACCCATGCCGGCAAGAATGGGAGCAGCCTATGCCAAAGCTCCTGGCTTTGCAAATGTTCTGGACTGAGGAGAGGGTGGCTGGTGAGCAGGCAGGCAGTTGGCTTGCTGGCTGGATTCCTCCAGCATGCTGCGTGCCAAATGCAATGTCCATACCACACAGCCCTGCGGGGTTTCCTGAAGGACCAGCTCCTCAGAGTTGCCGCACCTAGGCGAAGCCCTGTGCAAATAGCTAATCTTGGAGTTCGGTGCCAGAAGCCATGTTTTCCTAGGGCAAAGTTGTTTTTCACTTGTGCTGGACTAAGAGCTTTTAACTGCTTGATTGATGGGCACACAGTTAAAGGACCCAGCTACACAATGATGGTGGTACCCAAGGTGCTGACCCAAAGGACAGCTCAAGCATGATTAGGGGACCAGGAATGACCCAGAAGGCAGCATTTAATTTGTTCATTTTCCCATGATATTCCCAGAAATGTTCAAGGAAGTGAAGTTGCTATGAAAGTGTTATAGCTTAGAGATGAGGTGTCTCCCAAAAGCTCAGGTGGGAGACAAAACAAGAATGTTCTCAATGGATTATGAGAGCTTTAACCTAATCAGTGTATTGATCCCTTTGAATGGATTAACTGGGTGGTAACAGTAGGCAGGTAGGGTGTGACTGGAGGAGGTGGGGTGTGCCTTGGGGTTTATATTTTGTCTTTGTTGAGTGGAGCTCTCTCTGCTTCCTGATTGCCATGTCCTGAGTAGTTTTCCTCCAACATTCTCTTCCACCATGATTCTGCCTCCCAGGGCACTGGAGTCAGCATCTATGGACTGAGACTCTGAAACTTTGTGCCCCAAATAAACTTTTCCTCCTCTATATTGTTCTTATCAGGTCCTTTGGTCACAGTGATGAAAAAAGCTGACTAAAACAGAAATCATGGTGAATGGTCCCTGATCACAAGGATCCAGTTGGGAAGATAAAGGTCTCCAGAGGCCAGTTAGGAAAAATTAAGGACAAAACAAATAGCGTCAATAGCAAAACAGTGAGTGACATGTAATAAGAATAGACAATTTCCCTGAATTCAGGGATTGGGGTGTCACTCCTACTGAGGTTATCTGGGAAGGCTTTGTGGAGACAGGATGGGGCACTTTTCAGTGTCAAGGTCAGTGAATGAGGATGGGCAGCAACAAGTTGAAGCCTTTGGCTCAGTATGGATGTGGAATTTGCATCTTGAGTGGAATGGTGATAACAAGGGAGGAGAATTCCCAGCCTCTGCCTCTGAGTGTAGAGGTGTAGAACACACCCAAGAGTTTATTCCAGAATAGCTCCAGCTGCTTGTCTGCTTTGGTTCAGTTTGGACATCAGAATCTTTCCTGTTACATCTAGGTAGAATCCACCTGGTCCAGTGTTTGGAGGGAGCTCTTTAGGTCATGAGTTTACAACGACTGCAGATGGAGTTGTTGGTAATTACTGAATGCATCATAGTGTACTATGGAGATAATTCCCAGTGGTTCAAAGTGAACCCAGATCTTCCTCATTAAGGATCTGGTAGGAAGTCCTAAGGAAGAGATTAGCTCTGGTGTAGGCAGGAGGCCTTGACCTCCAAGTTTTGCTGATCCTCTTTGATCTGTCCTATGATGATTTGTGCCCAGATTGTAGCATCTGAAGATGCTGGAATGTTTATTATTGTAGGTAATTCGCAAACCTGCTCATGAGGTTATTTGGAGTCCCCCCAACTTTGGAGTGGCCCCAGGGGAGAAGGTATTTAGATTCCTGGAACTGGGCTAGGAGGGCCACTCTGTTTGGTGGGAAGTTCAGTCATCTGTTTCTGGGGAGATTGGTGATGGGGAAAGAACTAGGTCACTAGAGAACCTAGCAGATTTTTCCCCAGGGGCAGGAAGACCCTATAAATAGTTCTATATACTAATGCCTGGAGGACACCAACATTAGCTAAAATGGATACATAAATAGTGACACTAAGATAACAATATTTGAAAAGTTTGAACTGGAGAAAGGGTATTACCTTCAAGTCTCCAGTAGACCAAGGCCCCCCAGTAATAGATCCACTGACTTTTCATCATCCCAATCTTTTAGTTTTTCCATTTCTATTTAGATCTTCTCATATCTAAATGATAACATCCTTCATTTTAAGACCCTCCAAAAAGCCTATTATGTGAATTATGGTTCTATTTGTGTTCAGTAGCTCCATGGATGTTGAAAAAGCATTTGATAAAATTCAGCATCCATTCATAATGAAAATCGTCAGCAAACTAAGAATAGAAAGGAATTGCCTTAGTCTGGTAAAGGCTATCTGTAGAAAACCAGAAAGCTAACCCTAGTGATCCTACACAATGGATTGACATCACATTCAGTGGAGAAAGACTGTATGTGTTTCTCTTGAGACCAGAGGCAAGAGAGGATGCCCTCTCACCACTTCTTGCATCTTGGTACAGGAGGGCCTGTCTGGTGGAGTTGGACATAAGGACAGGAAAGTGAGAAGTAAGCATGTTTTTCCTGGCAGATGAGATAGCTGCATATGTAGAAAATTCAAAAGAATCTACAAACCATTGCTAATAATATAATTTATAAGTACATGTATTAAGATCACTACACACAAAGGTAACATGTGAAAACATTTCTGTTTCTAAAACTAGCAATATTGTAAAATGGAATTTAAAAATTATAACTATTTATAATTGAATCAAAAAATTGGATACCTAGAATAAGTCTCACTGAAGAGGTACCATGCTGAAAACCACAAAACAGAGTGGAGAGAACTTAAAGAAGTGCTAAATAAATGGGTAGATATTTCATGTGGAAATATTGAAAAAAATTCAATGTCATTAAGATGTCAGCCCTTTCAAAATTGATTCTTATCAACTCTAATCAATATATCACAAGATTTTTGATGAATAATGACAAATTGACATTAAATAACATATGGCAAAGCAATGGACCAAGAGTAGCCAAGTGCTCTTGAACAATAAGAACAAATTTGGAGAATTTTCACTGGAAAATTTCAAATTTAATTATAAAGGTACAGTAATTCGGACAGTGTGTTATTGGCATAAGGGTAGAAAAACAAATGAATATTACAGAATAGAAAGACCTGTGGTCCCTCGATTTAGTGGTACAAAGTGGTACAAAGGTACCACTGCAGTTCTGAGGGGAAAGGATGATTGTAAAAAAATATGCTTAAACAATTGGATACCGGCATGTATAAAAAGAAAACCCTGATCCTATCCTGCCCACCATATAAAATGTTCATTCAAGATGGAGCATAGAACTTCATGTGAAAGGTTGAATAATAAATCTTCTAGAAGAAAACAATGGAGAATATTTTTATGACCCAGGGTTGAGGAAAGATGTCTTAAATCAAAAAGCACAAGGAAAGCATACATGTAAAAAACTTTTATAATATCAATGACAAGTCACTGATTGAGGGAAGATATTCACAACACATCTATCTAACAAAAGAGTTGTGTCTAGCATATATAAAGAACTCTTTAAATTAACAACAAAAAGACAAATTGATTTAAAAGTGTGCAACACCTGAACAGATATTTCTGAGAAAAAGTCCCTAAAAGGCCATAAACATATGAAAATTCTCAACATTATTTCTAATGAGAGAAATGTAGATTAAAACCAAAATGAGATAACTCTAAACACTTCTCCCATGGCTAATAAATACACAATGCCAACAACTTGACAGTACAAGTGTTGGCAAGGTTGTGGAGCAACCGAAACTCTCCTACACTGCTTGCTAGCAACAGTAATTGGTTTAACTATTTTGAAACTATTTGTCATTAACCACAACATCTAAACACGTGCCTGGCTTATAGCACATGCTTTTACTCTAAATTATGTATTTAAATAAGTGGAAAAACATTCCATGTCATGATAAAGACAGGTATAAGAGTGTTCATAACAGCTTTATTCAAAATAGTTCAAAATTCAAAAAGGCCTAAATATTAATCTACAAGGATATAGATGAACACATCAGAATATATTTATGTAATGAAATATCATACGTCAATAGGACAATGAACTTCTGATAGACATAACAACATGAATGACTATCGCTTACATTATCTTGAGAAAAGGAGCCAGACATAAAGAAGTGCATGTAATGTGATTTATTTGAAAGTGAAAAAATGGGGAAAATAGCTATGAAGACAAAATAAAAGCAGCGTTTACCTCTGGTGACATGGGGAGCACTGACTGGACTGGGCATGAGACCTTTCTGGGATGTAGGTGACGCTTCATATGCTCGTTTGTATGGCAGTTCTAATGTGTGGGTAAGAGTAGAAATTCATTGCAAGGATTGTACACTTAATATTTGTGCACTCCATTTGTGTACGATGAATCAAAATTTAAAAAAAATAAGCCAATCACCCCCCAAAAATACTTGTGCACTCTACTGTTTATTTACATGCTTTTAAAAAATTTGTTCTTTTTAGAAATACATGACAGTAGAGTGTATTTTGACATATTATACATACATGAAGTATAACATCTTCATTTTGTTAAACTTCAATAAAGTGAGTTTTGTTTCAGTAAAATACATTTTTTGAAAAAAAGAGGAAAAAAGCAAAAGCTCACTAGAGGAATTGACCCAGAAATATCCAAGTGTGGGATTTAGAGAGTTTTTGCTTGCACGACTTGTTGAAAAGACTATCCTTTCCCCATAGAATGATCTTGCAGCCCTTGTCAAATCTCACATGACTACACAGGCAAGGGTTTATTTTCAGGATCCCCATTCCATTCCTTTGGTCTACATGTCTGTTTGGATTACTGTAGCTTCGTATTATATTTTGAAATCAGTACTGTGATGCCTCCAATTTTGTTCTTACTTTCTAAGATTATTTTGACTATTTGGAATCTGTTGAAATGCTATATGAATTTTAAAATGGAATTTTCTATTTCTACAAAAAATATCTTTGCAATTTTAATAAGGACTGTATTGAATCTGTATCATTTTGGGCAGTTTGACATTGTAAAACTGATTAGTTCTTCCAGTTCATAAACATGGGTTATCTTTGCATTTATTTATGTCTTCTTTAATTTCTTTCAACAATGTGTTATAGTTTTCAAGATGCAGTCTTTCCACTTTGGTTAAGTTTATTCTTTTTTTTTTTGCGGTACTGGGGATTGAACCCAGGGCCTTATGCTTGCAAGGCAAACACTCTACCAATTGAGCTATATTCCCAGCCCCAAGTTTATCCTTAAGTTATCTATTATTATTATTTTTTGGTGCTGTTATAAATGGGATTGTTTTTCTATTTCAGATACTTCATTGTTAGAATATAGAAGCACAATTGATTTTTCTGTGTTAATTTTGTGTCTTGTAACTTTACTGAGTTCATTGAACAGTTCTAACAGTGTTTCAATTGAGTCTTGGATTTATCTACTTATCAGATTGTGTCATCTGTGAACAGGGATAACTTTATTCTGGTTTTATGATTTGGGTGTCTTTATTTTTCTATTTCTGTTTGGATAACCAATGTTCTGATGAGGACTTCCTGTGCAGTGTTAAATGGAAGTGTCAGGAGTGGACATCTTGTCTTATTCCTGATCTTAGAGTAAAAGCTTTCAGTTTTTCACCATGAGTGTGATGTTGACTGTGGACTTTTCATAGATAGCCTTCATTATGGTGATATTTCCAAAATACATGACAAAGATACAATAATCAAAACAGTATGGTACTGGCATAAAGACAGACATATAGACCAATGGAACAGAATAGAGAACCCAGAAATAATCCATGTACATACAGTCAGCTGATCTACCAGTATAAAGAATACACAATGAGAAAGGATAGCCTCTTCATCAGATGGTGGTGGGAAAACTGAATATCCACATGTGAAAGAATGGGTTGGACCCTCACACCACACACAACAATCAACCCAAAATGGATTAAAGACTTAAAAAGTAAACCTGAAACTATAAAACTTTTAGAAGAAAACACAGGGAAAAAGTTTCATGACATGAATCTTGGTAATTATCTGCAACACCAAAAGCACAGGCAACAACTGAACAAATGAGAAGTAAGACTATATTAAACTGAAATCTTCTTCACAGTGAGAGCAACAATTAACAGAGTGAAAAGGCAACCCATGGGATGGGAGAAAATATTTCAAATTATATCTGATAAGGGTTAATGTCCAAAGTATATAAGGAACTACTATGCTCAATAGCAAAAAACTAATAACCTGATTTTTAAAAATTGGCTAAGGACTTGGAGAGACATTTCTCCAAAGAAGGCATACAAATGGCCAACAGACATGTGGAAAGATGTTCAATGTCACTCATCATCAGGGAAATCAAATCAAAACCACCGGGATACTTACTGCCTCCCACCTGTCGGGATGACCATCAGCAAAAGAGCAGAAGACAGGAAGTGCAGGTGAGACCAGAAGTGATCTGGAGAAGCTGGAACTCAGGTACTCTGTTGTCTGGAAGGTAAAATGGCACAGTGATTACAGGAAACCACTGTAGATGGAGGTGCCTCAGAAAAATAAAAACTAGAACTACAGATGATATATAGCAGTCCTACTTCTGGGCTTCAGAAGAATTGAAGTCAGGATGAAGAGGAGATATTTAGCAATCTTATGATCATTGCAGCACTGGTCATAGTGGCACAATGTAGAAAAACCTAGATGTCCACCAAGAGATAAAGACAAAATTAATATATATATACATACCAATTATATGAATAGTATTCAACCTTGTAAGGATGTAAATTCTTATATATGCTACAACATGGATGAACTTCGTGTACATTATGCCATCTGAAATCAGCCCGTCATGAAAAGACAAATGCTGTAAGATTCTACTTTTACCACCTTTTACTCTGCTTTCTATTGTTGTAACTGAATACCACAGGCTGGCTAGACTGCCCAGAATAGATATCTCCTTAACTCAGGGCTCCACAGGCTGGGAAGTCCAAGAGAATGATGCTGGCAGCTTCTGAGGACCTTCTTCCTGCATTGTGGCGTGGCAGAGGACATCACGTGAGACAGAGCAAGCCTCTTGCTGGGATCTCTCTTTCTCTTCTTATAAAGCTACTAATTGCATCATGGGGACCTCACAGCATGACCTCATCTAATCCTAATTACTTCCCAAAGACCCCACCTCCAAATACTGTTACCATGACTTTGGGGATTAAGTTTCCAATACATGGAATTTGGTGACATTCAAGCCATAGCATGTGAAATACTTAAAGTAGTCAAAAATCATAGATCCCGGAATGATAACAATTAGAATGGTGCTTTCCAGGCAGGGGTGGAAGAGGAAGGAGTGATTAATTAATGGGCCTAAAGCTTCAGTTGAGCAAGATGAATAGGTGCTAGATATCTGCGGTACGACATTGCACCTATAGTCAGTCACACTGTATTGTATATTTGAAAATTTGTTAAGAGCATAGGTCTCATGTTAAGGGTTCAAATTATAATAGAATGAAATTTAGCATATTGAAAAGTTTGGTTATAAGAGAAGTACAGGGAAAAATAGCATTACGTAGCCCCTGGTCCCCTCATCCTAGATTTCCAGGAGGTAGGGAGGTGGGGAGCCTGGGCTAATGATGTCTGATTTTGAATGTCCAGTTGGGTGAAGGGAATCCCCCACCAGCCTCCCACCTACAAAGGGAAAAATAAGAACCAGAGGCCCCAGGCACTCCAGGGAGGTCTGCTTCTGACAGCTTCCTCCGGGACAATGAGCTGACACTGGATAGTCTGCAATCACCACCAGTTCCTCTTCCTGTCCAGGCTCAATCAGCTTGTCAGAGCCAGGGAGTAAGGTGGGGTCTCTGGATGGGCAGGTTCTGGTTGGACAACCTCAGAGACCTAAATACATTCCAGCTCCCCGGACTCTGACTCGATTGCTTTGCCTGCCTATTTTCAGAGGGATGTTTGAAAAAAAGCAAGAAAGAAAAAAAGATTGCCAACTGAGCTAATTGGTTTCAATTTCCTTTGCCTAAAAATGTCATGGATTCTGTTCATGCTGGTGGTCTCCAGTGATGGGGTGGCTGCTTCCCAAACAGCTGCTTCCCAAACAGTCACAGGCTTGTTGGGAGAGAAGGAGCGACTGTTGGAGAATGTCTGCCTTGAACTAGAGTTCAGTTCTCTCTTCTCACAGCTTCTGGAGACCCAGGAGGGGAGGGACACAGTCTCCACCCCCTGAGAGCTCCTAGCTGGTAGAGATGGGCATGACTATGTCAGTCGCAATAGTCAGGATGTGGGATAATGGGATGGTGTGGGAGCAGGGTGCTGTCCGCTGGTTGGTGGGGTCCAGCTTGGAGTGGGAAACAGGCTCCTGGGATGTCGAGCTACACCCACTATTGATTGTACATCATTGTGTAAACTGAATCTAATCCCTTAATCTTTGAAAGGGTCAGTTTTACCTATGGAAAATGGGAGAGAAGAATATCTGTGCCATCAATCCCACAGAACCTTTATTAGGGACATCACTCAACTGTGAGGTATCTGGGCAGGGTACCAAGATGCTTATCAGTGTCCTATTTGCTGCATCCTGTGAACCCAGTTCTATTACTTTGGTGTTGAACTTTTGGAAACGTATCTTGAATTTCTTTGTTTCTCTGCATGAGGCCAGAGTCCTGGCAGGATCCCAAGGGTACTCTCAGCCCTAGCCCAGCCCTGTGGTTCTTCTTGATGAAGGTGATCCTGGGCAGTGCTCGATGATGGACAGCCATCCAGACAGCCCCCCAATGGTTCTCCATCCACTGGAGCCCAGCTCTTGACACTCTGTCTCCCTCTCCACTTCCTCTGTTCTGTCTGCCCTTCCTGTTTCCTTTCCCCTCCCTTCCATCCCAACCCTGCAAGGGATTCTGACTTCTCCAGGTACCCTGGGTCCCAGAGGCAGCGGCATGAGTGTCTCTTCCCATCTTCATTGGTTACAAGCATGTAGTCCTCATGTTCTTGATCATGGTTATAATGAGTGCTTTGGAATCCTTTCTTCTAGTTCCAACATCTGGGTCTCCATTGATTATCTTTTCTCTAGGGAACTGGTTGCATTTTCCTGTTCTTCAATTATTGAGTAATTTTTCTGGACCCTGGACATTGTGAGTAGAATTTTGTGGAGGCACTGGGCTCTGCTATGTTCTTAGGGAGCTTGTTGATTTTTTGTTTCAGCTGATAATTTAATTGGGGTTCAAATGGCAAACTCTTGCATCTGGGGCAGCAATGCAAATCTCAGTTGAGTTCTTTTGTCAATTGCTGAACACGTCTTTTGTTTGTTTTTGGCACCAGGGGTTGCACCCAGGTGTGCTTAGCCACTGAGCCACATGCCCAGTTTACTCTCTCTTTTTAAAATGTTTTACTTTGAGACAGAGTCCTGCTAAGTTGCTTAGGGCCTTGATAAATTGCTAAGGCTGGCTTTGAACTTGTGATCCTTGGACTCAACCTCCTGAGCTGCCAGGATTACAGGCATGTGCCACTGTGCCTGACTGAACAGTTTTGAGCCTGCCCTGTGAATACATAGCCCATCAGTCACCCAGGTGATTAGCAGAGGGTATGCATAGAATTCAGCTCCTCATCTCTGACTCACCCCTTTACTTTCCAGCAGCTAAGCTTCCCTGAGCCTTGTTCTCTGATTCTTTAAACCAGAATTGTGGGTTTTCTATACAAGCTTCAGTCTCCCACCATGATGCCCATTGCTTAGCCTATACCCCTTTGCACTGTCTTCAAGCTAAAAGTCATAAAAATGGGAAACACCTCAACTCTCCTCCAAACTTTGCCATCTTTTTTTCATTCTTCAGTGCCTGTTGATAGCTGTATTTTTAATTTTGCCTAAACTCAACCATTAGGATTGGTGGGAGGTTTGGTTCAAGTGTTTACTTGGAAGTGGAGCCTATTGTTTTTTTTTTTTTTTTTTTGGAACCAGGAATTGAACTCAGGGACACTCGGCCACTGAGCCACATCCCCAGCCCTATTTTGTATTTATTTAGAGACAGGGTCTCACTGAGTTGCTTAGTGCCTCACTAAGTTGCTGAGGCTGGCTTTGAACTCGCGATCCTCCTGACTCAGCCTCCCAGGTCGCTTGGATTACAGGCATACGCCACCACGCCCGGCTAAGTGGAGCCTATTGTAAGTGGAGTTCCTCCTTCTATTTTTTTTTTAATCTCACAATTTTTAGAATGTGGCATTCAATACTGTCTCATGGTTGCAAAATGGCTACTATAGCTCCAGCCATCATGTCAACAGTATAGGCTGGAAGAAGAATGAAGGAGAAAAGATATGGTGTGCTTTCCAATTGCTTCTACCACCCTTTAAAGAGTTTTCCCACATTTTCACCTAAATACTTCCATTTGCATCCCAAAGGTCAGAATTTAATTGCAAAGTTATGAATGATTTATAATGGTTAAATTGGGCATGTAATTCTCAACAGAATTAAGGCTTAGTGGTAAAAAAGGGGAGAGGATGGGTCTCAGGAAGGTAGCTACAACTGTCCCATTTCGTAAAGATATTTATGAAGATTAAATGTGTCAATATGTGTTAACTGCTTTGTACCACTCCTGGAAAATAGGAAGCAGTCCGTAAAGTTGGCTTTGCTGTTGCTACAAGTTTCTCCATAGACTCAGCCCAAGGCAATCCCAAAGAGGGGCCCCTCGCCAGACTTGGAATGTGTGGTGTCAAGGAAGACTTCTAGGGCAGTGAGCCCTAAGCCAAATCTCAAAGACAAACAGCTGTTAAATGGGTCACAAGGAAGAGTCACAGGCAGGAGGAGCAGGCCGTTGCTGGTAGGGACATACTAATATCCCTAATACACCTTGGTAAAGCACAGAGTGGGAGTGAAGGTGTGGGGGAGGTAGCTAAGAGCCAAGGCGTGTCCAAAACTGAGGTCAGCATAGAGTGGGGACAGTTCTGTGCGCCCAGGGAGCAGTGAAGTTGGAGAAAGAGATGCCTATGAACATACACACGCATACATTCCTATACGCATGCCTGATACTGACCCGACCTTGCAGGCCTCTGGTGGGAGAGAAGCCTGGGAGGGAGGGAGCCCCAAGGCCCAAATCGTAGACATTCCCCTGTCTGGGAGTTCAGGGCAGAGGTGCAGATGTGGGCTGGGTGGTCACTGTTCCCCTGGGAGATTCGGCCCTCTCAGCCCTCATAACTCTTCTCAAAGATAGGAACTTTCAAAAACACACTTGACAAGCTTGGTCAAACAGGAAGCCAGGAACTGATAGTGTGGGAAGGAGGCCGGGGCGCTTGTTGCCTCTCGTCCCTCTCTCCGGTCAACGGGCGCTGGTCCTGAGCTCCCAGGTCCCCCAGTGTGCGGCCTTGGGATGAAGCTATGCACATCTTCTCCAGATGTGCCTGGAATGGGTCTGTGCGCTCCCCCAGAGTGAGCCCTGGGGCTTCTCTCAGCTCATTCTCTGCTGTGACCAGCATCTCCTGGCTCACAGGTTCTGGGTCTCTGCTTCTCCTGACGCATCTCAGTCATTTGCTCGGTCAGTCCAGTTCCCAGTTATCTGCCACTTCCGAGGTGCTGGGGCCCTGTGCTGGGCCTGGCAGACCCCTTTCTGGGACTGTGTGTGGGTGAGTTGCAAATATTAGAGTCAGTACATATGCCTTGTCCTCCTGTGTGCTGCAGAGAAACACGTGCCCCTTGACCAGTCCTCTGTGAATGGGCTTTTAGGCTGTCTCTGGACCTTTGATCTTCATATAATGGTGCAGCAGCATGCCCGGAGGCACCCCCTCTGCGTGGGCCTGCACATGGGTCAGTGACTCTCAGGGACCCGCAGTCAGAGGGGAATGCTGGGAAGCCAAAGTCAAGTCGTCCTCTAGAGCAATGGTACCAGTTTACACTGGCTGAGCTGTGACTGTCACAACCCACCTCCCAAAATTCTTATCCTGACCTGACCTTTGTGGGGTCTATTAGGGAAGAGGAAGGGGCCACAGGGAGTGGGGAAGAGGTACAGCAGAGCATGATAGGGAGGGTGATCAGGATCAGAGTACATTAAATGCATGTATGGAAATGTCACAAAGAAACCCATTGTTCTGCAGTTAATATGCTCTGATAATTATAATAAAAATACATACCCCCCAAACTTGACCTCCTTCTGTATTTAAGATGTGGCCAGCAGGATTATATCCTTACTTACTTGCCTCTTTCTCCAGACTCAGATCCTCAAGGTCAGAGACTATCCAGGCCTTGCTCAACATTAAGATCCTTTTAAAATCCATTTTCTTCTTCTATTGATTTAGACAATTTACACTCTCACTTTCCTGGTTTCTCTGAAAGGTTTGTTTGTTTGGTATTGGGGATTGAACCTAGGAACATTCTACCATGGAGTCACATCCCCAATACTTTTTATTTTTTGTATTAAAATGGGGTCTCACTAAGTTGCTTAGGGCCTCACTAAGTTGCTGAGTCTGGCCTCAAACTTGTGATCCTCCTGCCTCAGCCTCTCGAGTCTCTGGGATTACAGGGGTGCACGTGCACCTTTACTGCTTGAAGGCAAGCGCCCCTTCCCACTTCCTATGTCTTGCTTATTTTCTTGTGCACTGTTAGTTCTGAATTATTTTTAATCCCAACATGAGCCATTATTGTTATTATTTAATAGAAATCTAATTTTGCCTATGTACTTATTCTTTGTTCTCTGTTTCCTCTTGTATCCAAAATCTTCTTTCTGGAATACTTTTCCTTCTTCTTTGACCCTGTAGTGAAGGCAATTGTGGTGAAGGTGTTTGTGAGTTCTTTGATCTGAAATGGCTCTTGTTCTTTATTCTGGAATGGAAGTTCAGCTGGGCGGAATTCTAGGAAGTCGGCTCTTTCCTTGGCATGTGGACATTCCCCCCTAGCGCCTTCTGCTTCCCTTGGTGTGGGTGGAAGGGTGGCAGGTGGTCTGCTTGCTGTCATACAATTGACCTCTCTTTTTCTTCTGGCATTTTCCCTCTGGCTTTTTGTCTTCTGCAGTTTCACTGTGGTGTGTCTACATGAATTCAATGTTGCCTATCCTGCTCAGATGTCTTGTGATCCCTGACTCTGATGATTCATGTCTTTTGTCAGTTTTGAAAAATTCTTAGTCGTAAGATTGCCTGTCCCTCAATTTCTCCTTCAGGCACTCCAGTTAGACACAATTTGAGGTCTCGTGCCTTTTATCCTCTTCTGTTTTTCCTCTCTCTGACTCTGTATTGTGCTACAAGTATTTTCTTTAGATCTGGCTTCTAGTTCACAAGGTCACCATTCAATCATTTGACCAGTTTCATTGGACTTTAAACTTTAGTGACTTGAGTTTCCATTGTAAGAGATTTTATTTTACAAATAGACCTGGTCAATTTATATAGTTTTCTGATCTTTGCTTGAGTTTCCAGTTCCCTGTTTTACTTCATTAAACATTTTGAACTTATTCTTACACATTGTATCTAGTCATTCCCGCATCCCAAATCCTTCTGGGTATTACTTTTCTATTGGTTGCTGGTGATGATTCTCACTCACTGTTC
This sequence comes from Glaucomys volans, assembly GCA_020662805.1. Lineage (NCBI taxonomy): Eukaryota > Metazoa > Chordata > Mammalia > Rodentia > Sciuridae > Glaucomys > Glaucomys volans. The sequence goes on from JAJEJO010000911.1 coordinate 537,498, forward strand.
CTCATGCATCTTAGAACTTTTTCATTTTATTTTTTACCATTTTTTGA